>KQ997625.1:20624-44635 GCA_001598015.1 Dorcoceras hygrometricum | reverse complement strand
TCCCTCTGCTGGAGCACTGTGCAATCAACGTATTTCTGCAACAGCGCTCTGGTTATCTCCAACCAACAGTCTACTTCTTCAATGGCGTTCTTCTCAAATATATAGCCTCTATTCAAATTCAAACCGTTGGACACAAAATCTTCCCGTTCAAATGTGTTCTGTAAAGTACCGACAGTGATTGTCCTTTGTGTCCTTTCTTTTGCAGGCTTCTTTGTCGTCTTCAGTATTTGAAATAAGCTCAGCTCTTCAATCCATTGTTGTCGATAGATTTTGCTCTATCTTCAACTCATTGTTGTCGACAGCTTTTCCTCTATTCTTCAATTCATAAACTGTTGACAGCTTCTATTCGAAGGTTCAACCTACTGTTCCAATTGCTGTTAACAATTTCTTATACGAGATTCAACTCCTTGCTGTCGACAGCTTTTGCTCTATTCCTCGATACAAACTGTTGACAGCTCGATACACAAACTGCTGATAGCTTTGGCTCAACTGCTGATCACTGTAGCTTCCTGCTGAATGTGATGACGATGCTGCTGACGTTGTCATAGCTGAATCCAGTTCTTGCGCTTCTCTACTCAACTGCTGATTGCTGACGTCATCTCTGCTGCTCATAGCTTCCACCAATAGATATGATGACGTCATGGTTGCTGAATCTCGATTTCTTTCAATCAGCAATGTTGACGTCATCTCTGCTGCTCATAGCTTCCACCAGTAGATATGATGACGTCATGGTTGCTGAATATCGATTTCTTTCAATCAGCAATGCTGACGTCATCTCTGCTTCTCGCAGCTTCTTCCAACTGATTGCTGACGTCATCATTTCTGATACCAGCTCTTGTTAGCGCTCCACTGTTCAATTTCTTCTTCGATTCTTTCTCCAGTCTTTAGCAAATATCACAGCTACTGATCTAAATTGGCCTCCGCCTGATTACGAACAACTGACTCAACTTTGGACGTCTCCATTGTCAATCCAGCTGCCGTTTACAATGATGAATCAAACCAGCTGCTGATATTTTTCTTGTGAACCATCGACTGGACACATTCAGCTTCGCGACATCTTTCTTCGATAGCTAGAATCTGTACACTAAGTAGAATTATTAGAAACACAATAATGGGTTTTGTGTAATTCAAAACTTAATCAGAATCTGTGTAAGTAGATCCATCAATCTCCCCCTTTTTGATTTACACAAAAACTTAAATAATCGATGCATGTTCTAACAATTCTCTCCCTTTTTGTGGGAATCAAAAAGAGATCGAAAACAGGTTTTCCCGAAATTTAAATTAAAACTCTCCCTTTTTGATTTACACAAAACCTTAAATAATCGATGCATGTTCTAACAATTCTCTCCCTTTTTGTGGGAATCAAAAAGAGATCGAAAACAGGTTTTCCCACAATTTAAATTAAAACTCTCCCTACACTGTCACAACAAAAACAATGTGACAGCAGGAGTTTTAAATTTTGAAATCAAAACAGATTTGGGGAAGAACCGAATGTAAGAGCTATATGATTTTGAAACTGGAACTGATGCATAGCTCAAATTAACAAAGACAACGACGCCACTCTCCCTGTCTTTTATAACATAAGCTCAAAATATTTTAAAATAAAAGATTTTAAGCATCAGCTGGAATCCGCAAAACAGAACATTTGAAAATTATCATAGCACTTTAAACAATGTTTAAAATAACATATGCTACTGAGTTACTTATATATGAAGAACCAGTAAATAGATAAAAGCTCATATTTTCATTCTCCTATTTCGTCCCATGTGCTTGTCACCGAGCCTCGCTCCAGGTGATCTTACAACACAACGAAAATAGAATCTTGGCATCCGCACGGAACTCGCGCATCCCGTGACATTTCATCAAGAGAAAATCGGTTCTATATTAAAACAAATCATCTGGCATTCATAAAATAAGCTTCTCAAAACAGTTAAAAACATTAAAAACATAGCACATGTGTTTTTAAAAAGAGTGCTCGTTCAAGAACAACCTGCTCTGATACCAATTGTTAGGACCGGAAAATGGGAAAAATAAATGCAAGCAAGCGCTGTTACTAAAAAATTAAAATTTTGCGCTGCTATTATGAGGTGCAATACCTCGGGTTCTTGAACATTAAAACAAGAGAGCACCGGAGACAGATCTGATATGTTAATAAAACATGCGAAAAACACCAGAACTGAATCCTAATATTTTAAAACAACACAAACAGATTTATGTACAACATAAATCTGTTCAACTGTGCAAGTGTGCTAACTGTGTATGCCATCAAATGCGTTATGTGATGCTAAGATAAATGCAAGTGCTGAAAGCTTAAAGAACACAATACTCAGCATATTTGTTTCTGGAAGTTCGGACTTCAATGTCCTACGTCTCCCCTTCTTCCACCTCGGAAGGCTCCACTAGAAGATTTGATCTATACAACGTGTACAGACCCAATCCCGCAACCAGCAGCTGTGAGAACTTCTAGACTCTACCAGCCCACGGCTGTTCACTCAGAACTTGTTTAACGTCTCTGTTCAAAGACTACATACACAGAGTTTAACGTCATCGTGCTTGGACGGAAACTGATTGTGAATTGGTTTTGAGATTCATTCACTAATGAATGTGAATGAATCTCTGTGTGTGAGATTTTTACAATGAAGCTCTCAACTCTCTCTGTTTTTCTAATTCTCACACACTGGGGAAGTGCTCTACAAAAGCTAATTCTAGCTCCGCTGTCAACTGCAATTAAGCTTTCTCTAGTATGATAGTTGACAGCTTCGCTTCTGGTTCATTTTCCCTCTGCTGGAGCACTGTGCAATCAACGTATTTCTGCAACAGCGCTCTGGTTATCTCCAACCAACAGTCTACTTCTTCAATGGCGTTCTTCTCAAATATATAGCCTCTATTCAAATTCAAACCGTTGGACACAAAATCTTCCCGTTCAAATGTGTTCTGTAAAGTACCGACAGGGATTGTCCTTTGTGTCCTTTCTTTTGCAGTCTTCTTTGTCGTCTTCAGTATTTGAAATAAGCTCAGCTCTTCAATCCATTGCTGTCGACAGATTTGCTCTATCTTCAACTCATTGTTGTCGACAGCTTTTCCTCTATTCTTCAATTCATAAACTGTTGACAGCTTCTATTCGAAGGTTCAATCTACTGTTCCAATTGCTGTTAATAGTTTCTTATACGAGATTCAACTCCTTGCCGTCGACAGATTTTGCTCTATTCCTCGATACAAACTGTTGACAGCTCGATACAAAAACTGCTGATAGCTTTGGCTCAACTGCTGATTACTGTAGCTTCCTGCTGAATGTGATGACGATGCTGCTGACGATGTCATAGCTGAATCCAGTTCTTGCGCTTCTCTACTCAACTGCTGATTGTTGACGTCATCTCTGCTGCTCATAGCTTCCACCAGTAGATATGATGACGTCATGGTTGCTGAATCTCGATTTCTTTCAATCAGCAATGCTGACGTCATATCTGCTTCTCATAGCTTCCACCAGTAGATATGATGACGTCATGGTTGCTGAATCTCGATTTCTTTCAATCAGCAATGCTGACGTCATCTCTGCTGCTCGCAGCTTCTTCCAACTGATTGCTGAAGTCATCATTGCTGATACCATCTCTTGTTAGCGCTCCACTGTTCATCTTATTCTTCGATTCTTTCTCCAGTCTTTAGCAAATATCACAGCTACTGATCTAAATTGGCCTCTGCCTGATTACGAACAACTGACTCAACTTTGGACGTCTCCATTGTCAATCCAGCTGCCGTTTACAATGATGAATCAACCAGCTGCTGATCTTTTTCTTGTGAACCATCGACTGGACACATTCAGCTTCGCGACATCTTTCTTCGATAGCTAGAATCTGTACACTAAGTAGAATTGTTAGAAACACAATAATGGGTTTTGTGTAATTCAAAACTTAATCAGAATCTGTGTAAGCAGATCCATCAGGGTGACATATCAGTCGAGAGAGTCGCCTCTGCAGACAACATTGCTGATCCACTTACGAAGCCCTTGCCAGGACCGTTGTTTGAAAAACATCACGAAACAATGGGACTGCGTCTGATGAGTATTTGGCTTTAGGGCAAGTGGGAGATTGTTAGAGTAGATGCCCAACTAGCCAACTTGTGGCGTGTGGGTTCTATTGACTCTTTGTATAACGATCTTTATTTATGAAATTCGCATTTCTTTTATGGCATTCTTTATTTTCATTATGTTATAATGTTAACAATTGTGTTAGATAAAGACCTAGGATTCACTATAGTGTAAGTTAGATGTGATAGTGGATATGATGGCTATCATGAAACACGTCTAATAGTCACTGTGTATTCTAAACTCGTTCCTAGTCGATTGGGCCGTCAAAATGAGGATAAGGCCGCCCGAGCTTGAGACTAGCATCTGCGATGTGAAGTACCATGTTTCATTGGTAGGGAACATTGTGATGTTCTGAGCATGCAGATGGATAGTGACCTGGTGATCTATCGAACTACCCTCGTTCGGACTTTGTTAGATGTGATAGTGGATATGATGGCTATCATGAAACACGTCTAATAGTCACTGTGTATTCTAAACTCGTTCCTAGTCGATTGGGCCGTCAAAATGAGGATAAGGCCGCCCGAGCTTGAGACTAGCATCTGCGATGTGAAGTACCATGTTTCATTGGTAGGGAACATTGTGATGTTCTGAGCATGCAGATGGATAGTGACCTGGTGATCTATCGAACTACCCTCGTTCGGACTTTCCAAGTGGTTACCATTTGTCGAGTGGATAAGTCCGAGGTCTTGGTTGTACTGATTAGTCCTCACTAGTCGAAACGTCATTGAGACTCTATATGATAGGTGCCTCACTTTGACCCGTTTACCGACTCATTTGGGGTCATTAGGTGGCGGGATTGGGTGAGGTCACGATGCATGTAGGAGTCGATGCTTCGTTGTCAAAGATTCACCGCTCGCTTTTATGCGTGGATATCCTATGCTATCTGAGGAGGTAATAGTGTGATAAATCTCTGGCCAGAGTACTAGATGTGTTTTAGGTAAATGGATTTACCTAGTAACACACACGATGTCACTATTTGATCTCCGAGATGTATGCATAGTTATCGGATCTCTAGCGACTCTCGATATACCAATGGTCGTTGATCTGATCGGGATATATGTGTTGAAAAGACTATACTGTATGCAAACCATGACCAACTGGTTCTTGCAGGCACTATCAGTGATACCTAGGGGATCATGGGACGATGTTTCTAGGCGCTTTACCATGATCCGATGGGTAAGTCCGAAATTATGATTTTGGAGTCGCAATGGTTGTGAGTCCACGGCTAGCTGTATCCCTGAACCATTGAGGGTCACACAAGTACTGGCTTCACGATTCCTGCACGGAAACGGAGCTCAATGTGTTGAGCATAGGAGGAGGAATTTAGGGAGTGCGACTTTCTAAAAGTCGACAGGGGTCAAATTGCAATTTCCCTAAAGTTTGGGCTAGTTTGACTATCTTTGAAACTTGAGGGGCTAAACTGCAATTTTGGACTAGGTGGTCTGGAAAATTGTTTTCGCATCATAATACTCCGTTTTGCAAACCGTGTAGATTGGTCTTATCAGATCTTCGATCGGAGTTATGATGAAGCCACGGTGATAGGAATGAACCGAATGTTCATATGGACCTGGGCCCGCCCCAGGCCCATTGGGTTGGTTCAAGCCCATGTATCACTTTTATATACATGACTTGGTCTAGGGCTAATACACAACAAAACTCTCATACCCTAGACCTAGCACTAGCCGCCCCCCTCTCCACTTCCACCTCACGGCCGCCGCCCGCCGCCTTGCGCCGCCGCCCGCCGCCCGCCGCCGTCCCGTTTTCTTCCGTGGTTGGACTTGTTCCGATCACGTCGACGAGGAGGTTCCGTTCGTGATAAATTCGTCAGCTCTTCTAGTGCAGACTGACGAAGGAGGCGTGATTCTAGTCGTGGACCGGATTAGGAGATCTACCGCCGCCTACCATCGATAAATTCGTCAGCTCTTCTAGTGCAGACTGACGAAGGAGGCGTGATTCTAGTCGTGGACCGGATTAGGAGATCTACCGCCGCCTACCATCGAAGTGCAAGATTCCCTATGAATCTGGTCGGAGCCAGGCGCCTAGACGCCAGCAAGGTATCTTCTTTAAAACATCCTATGTATGTTTTAATGCTTTGATTGTTATGTATTGACCGATTCCCGGTGCAAAATTTTAAACTTCCGCTGCGCCCCGGGAAACGGGATCCGGATCCGCCGCTGCGCCAACAAACTGTTCTGTTTTCTTTAAGCTGAAATGCGTCACCATAAACTGTTAGACATGCTCTAAGCTAAATTGCATCATTCTGATATGATCTGCACGCTCTTAGCTGATCGACACGCTCTGAGCTGGTCTGTGACGTCCTAAGCTAAACTGTTCGGGTTCTCTTATTGTTATCACCAAAACTTAAATTTTATTCTTAACAATTTCCTCCTTTTTGGTGATGACAAAACTTAGCAGCTATATAGGGAACACCAAAATTCCTCTTTTATTAATCAACAAAAATTGCTAAGTACAAGAACTGATATTTCTTCTCAAAATTATTTCTCAAAATTAAAAACAACTTTCTCAAAACCATCTGTGCTTCCGCTGCTGTCTCTGTATCTGTAACCACTGCTACGTTCCCCTTTCCTGCTGCTGCTGCTACCACTTTCCCCATTTTTGACATCTCCAGCTCTCTTAAGATGAGCAACTACTTCTGCGAGCTGAGAGCTGAGGGAGGCGAGGCTCGAATTACTTCAGATGATGAATTTTGTGCCTCTTCCTGTAGCATCAATCTTGTTGATGTAATCTCTGAGGAAAGGTCAGCTTTGAGCTTACCTCCCCTCCTGAGCGAATCCAAGTGCTGTCTCCACTGTTTATTGACCATCACAATGTGTGACGTATGCAGGTCTTCGACACTGAGCTCCAGCGACTTCATATGGCCATTGAAATCTACTTTAAAGGATGTTAGGAGCTCTTGAGAATGTAACTGATCCAAACTGATGTTGGACACCAGATCCCGAAGTTGAGCAGATGTCTGAATAAATGACTAAGCATTGCGGGAGTCGCTAAAGCTGTGATCTGTCTGTGCTGAATTAACTTCTTCATAGACCACTTCAACAGGTTCACACGTAGAAGAAGATCGAAAGTATTCTGAATGTGCGCCTTCTTCGAAGAATCCACAGAAGTGTTCAACATGCTCCTCGTGCTGAAAAGCTCTGAAACTGTATCCGGAATAGCCTCTGTAATCTGTACTGATGGATGAACCATCAAATATGTACACTAAGTCACTGTCGGTTGTCGAGAACTAAAAACTGAACATTCTGTTGTATCCTCATCGGGGCCTGAAAATAGGTTTCAGGGGCCCTGGCAGTGTCCACACCAGCTTATGCTGCTTCATAAGCCTCAAATATGCTATCATTGCATCCTGTGGGCCTCAGCTAACACGTCCATAGTCACGATGTCTATGCGTGCGAGGGGGTATCTGACAAAAACTTTTTTTTTCCTCTCAAGCAGAATCTTTCGAAGAAACAGTTCTCTGAGTCGCTTAAGGGCTACTTGTAACCCCGACCCAAAAATCTTAAATAAATAAAATGGGAAGGTGCAAACTGAAAGAGGATAACTTATTCTGGACTAATTTTCAACCTTATTAAAATTTCAGATCGTGTGGTATATAAAAAAGACTCTAAATCTTATCAAAGAATTCTTAACTGCATAACTTTATATATAATCAAAGATACGAATCCATTCAAATTACATTGAATAAACTAGAAAGTAATCTGAAATGTACAAAAGTTGTATCTTAATCTACTATACAAAAAAGACTGAAAACTGAAAACAGTATGGAAGCGAATGTCCACGATAAACACCCCCGATCCGATCCAGCTTGGTTTAATTCTCATCACCTGCAATCAAGAAAAATAGTGAACCTATGGGATCTGTGAGGACTAGAAATGGTTAAGTATGATTTACGGACTAATCAGATTTGAGGAAGGATTTGTTAATTGAGTTATTAACTATAGGGTTTTTAGATTTGAAGACTTGATGATTTTTCAGAATTTCAGTTTTGAGCAGGATCTGGATGTTCAGATCTGTCCCTCGCGTGTGCTTGAATTGTCGCGAGTAGGGAGTAAACGCTGTCGTTTGGGTGCTAGTCAGATATGGCATTGCAAGAGAATGCTACGTCGTATTGCGTATTCGGACTTGACGCTAGTGAATGAAATCTGCTTAGCGGGCGTGAGCAGACGTGAGCTTCTACTCGAGGAAGTCAGTGATGGTCAGGGGTCCAGAGTTGTTCAGATTTCAACGTTGGTCAACGGTACTGTGTATACCGGTGCGGTTTGATTATTTCAGATGTGATCAAGATATGAGGAGCGTTAGCGGGATCTGTTGTGAGAGAGGACTCCGATGCTACGTCGTTTTGATAAGTAAGAGCGACGTCGTTTTGGTATCAGAAACGCATGTTTGTTTGGAGATCAGATCTGAGTTAGCGTTGGCAGATGTGAGTGATAGCTGAGGCCAGAGAGCGACGTCGTTTTGGTATCAGAAACGCATGTTTGTTTGGAGATCAGATCTGAGTTAGCGTTGGCAGATGTGAGTGATAGCTGAGGCCAGATTTGAGGGACTTCTGCCTTAGCAATGAGATCTAAACTTATCGGTGAATTGATTTCCACTGTAGCTCAGACCTGGGGATTTAACTTAAGTGTCGATCAACATTTAGAGTTTATTTCGAACCAGATATTTCTTATCTTCATCCTCGATAACCCTCGATTGGTACTGTTCATCCGAACCCTATTTTCGTAGATTTTCGTCGTTTACGCCGCCGTTGGAGCAAGATTGGTAGCGCTGAACTCATCTTATCTAGGGCTTTCGATTGATACCAGTTTGGAGACTGGAGTCGCCGGATTTGAGGAGCACGAAGTTGTTGCAAGGTTCGTATGTCTTCGCGATTGTGGACCAGTAGTTCTTCTGTTCTTTAACAGCTTTGGATTCGAACTTGTAGTAGCTGCTGCTGAGTTGCCGTGGAGCTGCTAAGGCAGTATACTTGAGCTGGCTGCTGCGCCCTTGTTGTGGTGAGATCTGTTGAGGTAGAAGCTAATTTGAGGTACGAATTGAGCTAGATTTTAGCAGCTTTGTTATCAGCTTTGGGATATTTCCTTCGTGAATTAGCTGTTGTGAATTGTATTGATTGCTGAATGATTATGTGCTCTTGTCTGTGTTGTGTACGTGTGAGATTTGTGCATTGAATTAATCATGAGTCTGCTGTGCATTCACGAATGCATATTGAGCCGATCCCTTTGAGAGCTGAATTCCTATTGAACGTTGTGATCGGCCGGCTGAGTCGTCGTGCTTGAAAGGTCCAACATTTTTTTGATGTGGTGGCCAGCTGAGTCGTTGCGCCTAAATACCACTATACCTTGTGATGGTCGGCTGAGTCGTCGTACCTGAAGAACACAAGATGATGATGATTGATGAGATCTGCACAGCTGAGTCGTCGTGCTATGTTTGCCTACCGATGATTCTTGGTAGCCCTTTTTCATGCATTGCACGATTGAGATATTGCATTGTCTGATATGATAGATGCTTTTATTGTGCTCTTCGTACTGAGGTTTGACCTCGTTTGTTTTCCTTGTTTTGGGCTGCTTTGGTCGATGTTGGTCATTGAAGGTTCTTCAGGTAACCAGGCTGGACAGAGTGGAGCTTCAGCTGGTCGATCCCCTTTTTGATTTGAGTCCCAGTTGTAATGATATTTATATTGAGCAATGGGATGTCCTGTGCCTTCGATCCCCTTTTTGATTTGAGTCCCAGTTGTAATGATATTTATATTGAGCAATGGGATGTCCTGTGCCTCTATTTATGTTGGGGATCGTGTGTTGTGTTCTTGGCTGTTGTTGTTCGAGTTTTGAGTTAAACTCCTATTTTGATTATGAATGTATTTCGAATGTTATTAGATCAGGCCCATAATCGAAAATTTTTAGCCCATATTTTTATGATGCTTCCGCATAATTGTTATCTTAGCGCACCGGGCCTGACATTTTTGCTATCAGAGCTTAAACTGGGATAAGCTCGTTTCCTTTTGATCACACTTGAGTCTAGGCACAGAGTTTGAGTTTTGATTTTGACTGACTCTATGATTGTGTGATTTGATTATTTGCCTCTGTGATTTATCTGCTTGTTCTTACCTCTGAGTTTTGGTAGATGCCGCCGAGAAGCGCTAGGAGTAGGATTGCTAGGCAGGTAGATGGGGAGTCTAGAGCCCCGGGAAATGATGAGGACGTTGGCAGCAGGAGATACCTTTGCGTCGACGTGCTAGAAAGACAGAGGTGGATGAGGTAACTCGACAGATTGGAGAGATGGAGCTAGTGTTGGCTAGGTTCCAGAGGATGAATCCCCTGACGTTTACTGGTGTCGAGGCTGGTCTGTTGGCGGAAGGCTGGCTTGAGCACATGGAAGAGTTGTTTGACGCAGTGGAGTACTCACAATAGAGGAGACTGAAGTTAGTAGTGTTGCAGTTGAGAGAGCATGCGCAACGCTGGTGGAAGGGTACTTCTCGTGTCATGAGAGAGACTGGAGTTGTGATTTCTTGGGAGAGCTTCTGTGCAGCTTTTCGACAGGAGTATACCCCTGAGTCTTTCTATAACAACCGTGAGCGGGAGTTCGACAATCTGAAGCAAGGGAACTTGAGGGTGGCCGAGTATGCCAGGCAGTTTTCTTCGCTGTTGTCGTATGTTCCCCATGTTGGGAACCAGGAGAGGACGAAGAGGACAAGTTTTTGAGAGGGTTGAGGCCCGAGTTGTTCGTATGGTGTTAGCTGGTTCCCCTGCGACGTATGCTGAGGCAGTGGATAGAGCAGCGGACATTGAGGAGAGCCATATGGAGGTGCAGAATCAGGTTCAGCCGATAGCTGGACGAAGTTTTCAACATGTGCCAGAAGTGATGCCTTCTTTCAAACCTCCTCAAGTGCCGCAACACTCGAATCGTCAAAGGTTCAAGCCCCGAGGGAAACAGTTTAAGAAGCATTCGAACTCGAGTTCTTCTGGATCAATGAGTTCTGGTGGCAGTGGCTCCGGAGGAGGAGTGACTTGTGGACAGTGTGAAGGTTGTCATATGACTTCGCAGTGTCGTGGAGTTCAGGGCCTTTGCCATAACTGTGGACAGCCTGGACATTTTGCTCGAGTGTGTCCGACTGGAGGACAGTCAGTGATTCAGTCGCAGCAAGGTTCAGCTGGTGGTTCTTCGCAGAGACCGCAACCTTTTGCTCAGACCCAACGTTCTGAATTCCAACCCTGTGAATCGTCTAGGTTTGGTGGATCTTCGAGACCTCAGTTTACGGGACCGCAGCAGGCTCAGGTGAACGCCTTGACGAGTGAGCAAGCTGCTGATATGCCTGAGAGGATTATTACAGGTACTTGTGCTATCGTCAGTTTACGGGACCGCAGCAGGCTCAGGTGAACGCCTTGACGAGTGAGCAAGCTGCTGATATGCCTGAGAGGATTATTACAGGTACTTGTGCTATCTTTGATTTTCCTGCACGAGTTTTGTTTGATACTGGAGCATCACAATCCTTTATTTCTGAGTTGTTTGTGTATGGTTGTGGGTTGAGTTCTTCCCCACTGTGTGATGTTGTCTCTGTATCTATCCCTGCTGGTGTGAGTTTGTTGTCCGGTGAGGTGGTGTTGGATTGGGTTCTTAGGTTTGATGAGCATGTGTTAGTGACTAATCTGATTGTCCTGGAGATTATAGATTTTGATTGTATCTTGGGAATGGACGTGTTGTCCAGTTATAGAGCGACAGTGGATTGTTTTCATGGTGTAGTGAGATTTAGGCCTGAATCTGGAGAGAAATGAGATTTCTATGGTGCTGATTCGCGACCTAAGATTCCTTTTGTGTCTGCCATGGAGATGTTTTGTCAGGCCTCGTGCTCTACTCAGAGTTAAACCACGCAAAACAATAGCGGAAGCATACAAAAAGTGGCTTAAAATTTTCGCTTTAGGCCTGGCGGTTTAAAACATATAATTTAAAATACATAATACTCAAAGTAATCCCAGTATTTTACAAACACTCATTACAACAGTACATCACTTAAACAAATACAAATACCAGTACTACAACGGATAACACAATCCCACAAGCACAGGGCATTCCCCGGCTAACAGTACTAGTACATATATGCTATATGCTAACTGGGACACTCTATACACCTCATGGGGCACCTCCAGCTGGGTCAAAACCAAGACCAGCAGAGAAACCTGGGAAACCTGAAAACACATACAGGCAACAATACACAAGCCCTAGAGAGACATCGGGGTCAAACCCCAGTATGGAGAGCAGCATAAGGAAAGCAACAGATAAATATGCAAATGCTATGCAAAGGATCAAGGCTACAACCGAAATCAGGGAGCCAAAGGATCGCAACAACAGCTCAACAGCAAGATCTGATCAAAGGAAGAACAGACAGTGGCCACGGGTATACTGAGCACATGGGAGCTACCCACTCATATCCAGTACACCATACCAGATGCTAAACAAACAACTCCACCTGCTGTTTCCCACTCATGAGATGTGGGAGCTACCCACTCAGCTCATAGTGGCTAACAAACCCAGCAGGGAGTAGAGGGATACGAGAGTTACCCGCTCGGCCTCTGAGGTATACGGGAACTACCCGCTCGTCCTCAAACACAGCATCCTGGTGTTCTTCAATCAACAGAACAGGAACAGCTAGCAAAACAGAGCTCAACAGGATAATGTGTGTATGCAAATGCAACAGCTGATATCAACACAATGCACCAGCAGGGAGTAGAGGGATACGAGAGTTACCCGCTCGGCCTCTGAGGTATACGGGAACTACCCGCTCGTCCTCAAACACAGCATCCTGGTGTTCTTCAATCAACAGAACAGGAACAGCTAGCAAAACAGAGCTCAACAGGATAATGTGTGTATGCAAATGCAACAGCTGATATCAACACAATGCACAAACGATAACAGCACAGAGCATACAAAGCAAAGCACATAATCCATGCTCAATCCTAAGCTGTAAACAAGCTCACATCCGTACCTCAATTCTCTGTGCAACAATTACTACAGCATATTGCCACAATGACGTACCGAGCACACAGATCTACCACCTGCTCAACGGTAACACACAATTCCTCAGGGACCGAAGCACAGAAAACAGCAGCTGGGAGTTACGAACTCCACCAGCGCTACCCTACCTCTCTAACTCAATAGGTAGCTCTAAACAAAGCTTAAAGGCAGGAGCTTTACTTACCCCAACAAGCTAGGAGCGAAATCCGACGCTTATGCTAACAGACTACACAAGGGAGATGTCTTCGCACACCTCACCAACTTCAAGCAAACGTTTGAAATAGATATCCAAACGAAGCGTCTCAGCAAGAGGAGTCCAACGCTACCACTCTCACTCTTGTCGGAGCTGTCTACTGTCGGCAATCGAAGAAGATAAGGTTCGGCGAACTGTAGCTAGGGTATTGTGACAGAGATTGGAAATCGGGAAATATTCTAAGTATGGAAACTGGATACTCAATTCTAAGACCAAGTCCTCTCTTATTAAGCCAAAGCTGCTCACAGCTGAAGAAACAGTATCCATCACACTTAAGCTATCACTGCTGAAAATCCCGCTCGCAAACAGATCTTGCAACAGATCTTATTCTACGCCAAAACAGATCTATACTAACTCAAACGACGTCACAGAGAACTACTGTCGCAACTGGACACGTCACTCGCTACTCACTGCTGAACACTAACCAACATCTGTTAGCAACGCTACGACATATCTCTCACACAGTTGACGCTAACGTAACTCACAGCTGAGTCTTCTTTGCTAATCCAAAACGCTGTCGTTCCAAATAATCCAAACGACGACGTACTAGCACCCGCTACTGAAAGCACGCTATCTCACCACTGAACACTAACGACAACAGATCTCGCTACAACTGCTGAACACAATCACCCAGCGACAACTACTGATGTCACCACTGCTGAACGCTAACATTCAGCGATGACCCGCGCTAACTGCTGAACAGATTCCGCGCCAACTCTAACTCTCCAGAACTGTTCTAAGGGCTAAAACAAAACCCGATAGCTTCTCCAAGATCATCAACGCAAAGCTGATCTCAATAAAACCCGATTAATTAACTCAATTAATCTTATCTTCTTTCGGGTCTCACATCTCTCCCCCACTAAAACGGGATTTTGTCCTTAAAATCAATCAACTCCAAAACAAGAGTTCAAGATAACTGGGGAAAAGAAACACAAGAAACCAACTACTGGAACAAAAGCAACATCTACTCAAACAGATGCGGCCACTCACGCTGCATCTTCTCTTCCAGTTCCCGCGTAGCTTCCTCTCTACCATGGTTGCTCCACTGAACCATCACCAAAGGAATGGTTTTGTTCCTCAGCTGCTTCTCTTTCCTATCCAAGATCTGCAAGGGATATTCAACATAGGTCAAAGTCCGATCTAACTCAACCTCGTCAGTTCTCATCACGTGCGAGGGATCTGGCTTATGCTTCCTCAACATCGAAACATGAAACACATCATGTAAGGAGGAAAAATCTGGTGGCAACAACAGCCGATAAGCCAAAGGACCAATCCTTTCTAAGATCTCATAAGGACCAATATAACGAGGAGCTAACTTTCCCTTTAGACCAAATCTCATAACACTGCGGAAAGGAGAAATCTTAAGGAAAAATAGATCACCAACCTCAAACTCTAAAGGCCTACGCCTCTTATTCGCATAACTGGCTTGGCGATCTTGTGCAGCTTTCATTCTCTGGCGAATCAAGTCCACTTGATCTCTCATCTGCTGCACAAAATCTGGGGAAGACAGCTGCTTCTCCCCCACTTCTTCCCAACATACTGGCGATCTACACTTTCTGCCATACAAAGCTTCAAACGGTGTCATGCCAATCGTGACCCGATAGCTGTTATTATAGAAAAACTCAACCAAAGACAACGAGTCTTGCCAGCTACCACTGAAGTCCATCACAACAGCTCTCAACATATCCTCTAAAATCTGGATAGTCCTCTCCGATTGGCCATCTGTTTGGGGGTGATACGCTTGTTGGCGACAATGGCAGATACGGATCCCGTTTCCCGGGGGCGCAACGGAAGTTAAAAAAAATTCCCCGAGATACGTTCAATAAATTAAAACTATAACGATAAACATACATAGGATGTTTGAATCGTTACCTTGCTGGCGTCTAGGCGCCTGACTCCAACCAGATTCACAGGGAATTATGGCTCTTGAATTGTAGGCGACGGTAGATCGTCTAATCAGGTCCACGACCAGAAACGTGATTCCTCCGTCAATCTGCACTAGAAGATCTGATGGATTTTATCATGATCGGATTCTCCTCGTCAAGACGATCGGAACAAGTCCGATCACGGCGGCGGTGGGACACGGCGGTGGCGCGGCGGCGCAAGGCGGCGCACGGTGGTGTCGGCGGCGGCGTGAGGTAGGGAGAGGAGGGAGGGGGGCGGCGGCCAACTTGGAGAGCTAGGGTTTGTGTGTTTTATGTTATGTCATACAACCCTAGGCTCAAGAATAAGTATAGGTGTGATGGGCTTGAACCGGCCCATTGGATCTGGGGCGGGCCCAGTCCAACGTATGAACATTCGGTTCATCCCTATCATCGTGGCTTCATCATAACTCCGATCGAAGATCTGATCGGACCGATCTACACAGTTTCCAAAACTGAGTATTATGATGTGAAAACAATTTTTCAGACCACCTAGTCCAAAATTGCAGTTTAGCCCCTCAACTATGGGAA
Organism: Dorcoceras hygrometricum; assembly: GCA_001598015.1. Taxonomy (NCBI): domain Eukaryota; kingdom Viridiplantae; phylum Streptophyta; class Magnoliopsida; order Lamiales; family Gesneriaceae; genus Dorcoceras; species Dorcoceras hygrometricum. The sequence goes on along the minus strand of KQ997625.1, from coordinate 28,824 downwards.
ATCGCAATTTGACCCCTGTTGACTTTTAGGAAGTCGCACTCCCTAAATTCCTCCTCCTATGCTCAACACGTTGAGCTCAGTTTCCGTGCGGGAATCATGAATCCAGTACTTGTGTGACCCTCAATAGTTCAGGGATACAGCTAGCCGTGGGCCCACAACCATTGTGACTCCGAAATCACAATTTCGGACTTACCCATCGGATCATGGTAAAGCGCCTAGCAACATCACCCCATGATCCCCTAGGTATCACTGATAGTGCCTGCAAGAACCAGTTGGTCATGGTTAGCGTACAGTACGGTCCTTTCAACACATATATCCCGATCAGATCAACGACCATTGATAAATCGAGAGTCGCTAGAGATCCGATAGCTATGCATACATCTTGGAGATCAAATAGTGACATCGCGAGTGTAACTAGGCAAACCCATTTACCTAAAACACATCCAGTACTCTGGCCAGAGATTTATACACTATTATCCCCTCAGATAGCATAGGATATCCAAGCATGAAAGCGAGCGGTGAATCCTCGACAACGAAGCATGGACTCCTACATGCATCGGGACCTAACCCAATCCCGCCGCCTAATGACCCCAAGTGAGTCGGCAAACGGGTCAAAGTGATGCGCCTATCATATAGAGTCTCAATGGCGTTTCGAGTAGTGAGGACTAATCAGTACAACCAAGACCTCGTACTTATCCACTCGACAAATGGTAACCACTTGGAAAGTCCGAACGAGGGTAGTTCGATAGATCACCAGGTCACTATCCATCTGCATGATCAGAACATCACAATGTTCCCTACCAATGAAACATGGTACTTCACATCGCAGATGCTAGTCTCAAGCTCGGGCGGCCTTATCCTCATTTTGATGGCCCAATCGACTAGGAACGTATTCAGAATGTACATTGACTATTAGATGTGTTTCATGATAGCCATCATATCCACTATCACATCTAACATACACTATGGCGCATTCTAGGTCTTTATCCAACACAATTTTTAACATTATAATCATAATGAAAATAAAGAATGCCATAAAGAAATGCGAATATCATATATAATTATTGTTGTACACAAGAGTCAATAAAAACCCACACGCCACAAGTTGGCTAGTTGGGCATCTACTCTAACAATCTCCCACTTGCCCTATAGCCAACTACTCATCAAACGCAGTCCCATTGTTTCGTGATGTTTTTCAAACAACGGTCCTGGCAGGGGCTTCGTAAGTGGATCAGCAATGTTGTCTGCAGAGGCGACTCTCTCAACTGCTATGTCACCTCTAGCCCCGATATCCCAGATTATGTGGTATTTCCTCAGTATATGTTTGGATCTTTGGTGAGACCTAGGCTCCTTTGCTTGCGCAACGGCACCCGTGTTGTCGCAGTACACCGGGACTGGACCAACTCCATCAGGGATGACGCCCAACTCTTGGACGAAATTCCTTATCCAAACCGCCTCCTTAGCAGCAGCTGATGATGCGATGTACTCAGCCTCAGTGGTTGAATCCGCGATGGTGTCTTGCTTGGAACTCTTCCAAGAGACAGCACCACCATTGAGCATGAATACAAATACAGAGGTAGACTTCGAATCATCCACGTCACATTGGAAGCTAGAATCAGTGTAGCCTTCCAATTTCAGTTTACCACCCCCATAGACCATGAACATATTCTTAGTCCTTTGTAAGTACTTAAGAATATCTTTCACAGCCTTCCAATGCATTTGGCCAGGGTTGGCCTGGTAGCGGCTCGTGACACTCAGAGCATATGCGACATCCGGTCTAGTTGAGATCATGCCATACATAATACTACCTATTGCCGAGGCATATGGCACACGTGTCATACTCTCTATCTCCTCATCAGTCTTCGGACACATAGACTTAGATAGAGTGACCCCGTGGCACATAGGTAGGTGTCCTCTCTTGGACTCTTCCATAGAGAACCTCTTAAGTATGGTATCGATGTAGGTGTCTTGGGTGAGTCCGAGCATCCGTTTCGATCTATCCCGATAGATCTATATTCCAAGAATATAGGATGCTTCACCCATTTCCTTCATCGAGAATCTACTAGACAACCATACTTTAGTTGACTGCAGCATTCCTACATCATTTCCAATGAGTAGAATGTCATCAACATAAAGTACAAGGAATGTCACAGCGCTTTTAACTACCTTCTTATATACACATGGCTCCTCGGGATTCTTGATGAAACCAAATTCCTTAATTGTTTCATCGAATCTCAGGTTCCAACTCCTCAATGCTTGTTTGAGACCGTAGATCGATCTCTGAAGTTTGCATACCTTATGCTCACTTCCTACAGATGTGAAACCCTCAGGCTGCGTCATATAGATCTCTTCCTTAATGTTTCCATTAAGGAACGCAGTTTTCACATCCATTTGCCATATCTCATAGTCGTACCATGCGGCTATGGCAAGTAAGATTCTAATTGACTTGAACATTGCGACTGGTGAGAAGGTTTCATCATAGTCAACACCTTGCCTTTGAGTGTAACCTTTTGCGACCAGTCGTGCCTTGTAGGTCAGTACCTTACCATCAGGCCCAAGTTTTCTCTTGTATATCCACTTACATCCAATAGGAACAATTTCTTCGGGAGGATTAACAAGAGTCCAAACTTGGTTCGCATGCATCGAGTTAATCTCAGACTGCATTGCTTCAAGCCACAAATTAGAATCAGCATCGGAAATTGCCTCCTTGAAAGTCCTTGGATCACATCCAACAACTTGATCACCCTGATCATCTTCAAGAAGGAAACCATATCTTTCAGGAGCCCTAGGAACCCTTTCGGATCTCCTAGGTGCGACCATTTCTGGTACTGGCTCTGGAGGTGCGGGAGACTCACTTGGTACTTCAGATGGTTCTCGAACCTCCTCGAGTTCTACTATCTTGCCTTTTATATCAAGTAGAAACTCCCTTTCCATAAAGGTGGCATTCCTAGAAACAAACACTTTTGTTTCGTTTGGATAGTAGAAGTAGTATCCAATAGAATTCTTTGGATACCCAATGAATTAGCATAAGATGGATCTAGTATCCAGCTTATCTCCCACTGTCTGCTTCACGTAAGCAGGACATCCCCAAATCCTCATGTATGAGTATTTGGGTGGTTTGCCCATCCATATCTCATATGGAGTCTTGTCCACTGCCTTGGTGTGGACATTGTTCAACAACATTACCGCCGTTTCGAGCGCATAGCCCCAAAACGAGGTAGGAAGTTCAGTGAAGCTCATCATGGATCGAACCATGTCCATCAAGGTTCGATTACGACGCTCCGCTACACCATTGAGCTGTGGTGTGGCCGGAGGGGTCCACTGCGAGAGAATCCCATTCTCTTTCAGATAGTCTTGAAACTCAGCACTTAAGTATTCACCACCTCGATCGGATCGAAGTGCTTTAATACTTTTCCCTAACTGATTTTATACTTCAGCCTTGAATTCTTTGAACCTTTTAAAAGATTCAGACTTGTGCTTCATTAAGTACAAGTACCCATACCTAGAGTAATCATCGGTAAAGGTGATGAAGTATGTGTGACCGTACTTAGTACCAATGCTAAGTGGGCCACACACGTCAGTATGGATCAAATCCAATAGGCCTTGAGCACGTTCAGGCTTGCCCTTGAAGGGTTGTTTAGTCATCTTTCCCTTGAGACAAGACTCACAAGTCGGTAGGGAGTTAATGTCTGACAAATCAAACATGTCACTCCTAACTAACTTGTTCATCCTTCTTAGAGAAATATGACCTAGCCTAGCGTGCCAAAGTTGTGCTGGGTTCAAGCAATCGTATTTCCTTTTAATTGTTGTTGTATGTGTTTCCACATCGCGAGTTGGAACTCGTTTTAATTTTAAGGTGTACAGATCGTTTTCGCGTTCCCCAATACCAATCAAACATTCATTCTTGTATATATTGCAAATCGAATTAGCAAAAACACAAGAATATCCATCACTATCAAGCATAGAAACAGAAATAATGTTCTTTATTAATTCGGGAACAAATAAAACATCTTTCAATAACAACTTAAAATTTTACGAGAGAAATAAATAGACATCTCCTATAGCTACTGCAGCAACTCTTGCTCCATTGCCCAGCCTCAAGTGGGTCTCACCCTCTCTAAGACGTCGGCTTCTTGTCATCACCTGCAAATCACTGCAGATATGAGATCCACATCCGGTATCAAGTACCCAAGAATTCGAATTAAGAGACATATTTATTTCGATATAGAACATACCTTTCGCAGTTCGCAACTGCTCGAGGTACTCCTTGCAGTTCCTCCTCCAGTGCCCAGGCTTGTGGCAGTGGTGGCAAACATCCTCAGATTTGTTCGGCTTGGAAGCCTTTGTCTTGGGCTTCTTAGTGGGCTTTTCCTCCTTCGCAGGGGCAGAACGCTTCTTACCCTTGCGTCTGGGCCCCTTCTTCGCAGAGGAAGAAGAGCCCATAAGGAGGACGGGCTTGCCTTCTTTATGGTTCCCTCAAACACGACCAGCATGTTAACCACCTCTTCAAGGGTGGCTGCCAGCTTGTTCATGTTGAAGTTGACCACAAAGGGATCGAATGCAACGGGTAGTGAGAGGAGAAGCACATCCACAGACAGCTCATGTGGAAGTGTGATATCAAGGCCCGCCAGCTTTTCAACGAGCCCAATCATACGAACCCCATGCTCGCGGACCGAAGTCCCATCACGCATGTGGTTCGTCATAAGCTCCTTGACAGCGGTGAACCTCTCATGTCGAGAGTTCTCCCCATACTGCTCCTTGAGATGAAAGAGTATGTCAGCAGCATACTTCGTCTTCTCAAAGCGCCGTTGCATTTCGTTGGACATCGATGCTATCACATAGCATCGAGTCTTAAGCTCGTCGTCCCACCATTGCTGAAGCGTAATCATCTCCTCAGGGCTGATATCGGCAGGGGCTTCCTTCGGAGGACTCTTCTCTATCGTATAGAGAAGTTTCTCCGAAGCCAACACAATGTTGAGGTTTCGAAGCCAGTCTTGGTAGTTCAGACCGGTGAACTTGTTGCTATCCAGTATAGCAGCGAGTGGGTTTTTGATCGAAGATATTATAAAGCAGTTTATACTGAAAAGAAAAACAAACATGCATTACTAACTATATATTAAAAATGCTAAGACATAAAACAAGGTCATTAAGTTTTATGAATTACCCTCCCACTATTTTAACGATTTTAGCACCCTCTAATGAAATCGGGAAAACAAGTTTCTTTAGTGGGCACACAGAGTCCAATCAAGCGATCATGGTCCCGAATAATATCAGCCAACCATGACCCCCAAAAGGTAGAATTCAATTGTAACCGGTGCAACCTTCATGTATTTACCTCACGTCCAGTAAGGGCCCAATAATATGACGCCGATTACTATCACGTGTCAAGATGACCCATCAATGTTGAGTTGTGAAGTACGGTCCCCTTAACGTCCCCAATAATATGAGCCAACGTTAAAGGGAGTTCCAAACGACTCACAACGAGTGTCAATGACGTGTACAACTTTCCGGCATACATAACCCCCTCAATAATATGAGCCGGGCCATGTATGCGGGTAGTATCGGCGTACACCCATTGTTGATGGAAGGTAGGGATAATTTAAACAGATTTAAATTCCCTTAGTTTATCGAATAAACTTTTAATCTTGATATTAGTTTTAAATCATATTTAAAACGAGGGGTTTTATTTTTGAAAAATTTGGTCTCAACAATATTTTAAATCATAATTTAAAACATGCGGATTCAACATATGTCGAATATATAAATAAACTTTGGGATGATCGATCGCGAGAGCTATGCGGTCCGTGGTTGCCAATCACGGACCTGGGTCCAGTCCTAGGTGAAATGCAATATGCAATGCAATCCTATTACAATGCTTCCGGTTTTACAGATCTTCGGTCTTTAAAATCTTTGATCGTCATGTCCACCGTCTTCAAATGTCCTCCCACTAAATCTAGTAATTTATATTTAAATTGCCATGACATATTGGGATACAAATTTGTGGGGTGGGAACCGGCCACAAACAGACCCACTTTAAAACGATATCAACAATTTATTTACAACCGAAATCGCAAAACCTATAGCATACACCTAACACATTGGGTACGGCTCTCGATCATCCCAAACATGCAATCAATTTAGTTAATTGACATAAATTTAAATAATCAAATCATATTTGATATTTACCTACAAAATCATATTTTAATTATAAAATCGCATTTTATAAATAAAATCGCATTTTGTCGATAAAATCATATTTTAATCAACAAATTCATATTTTAATTCTAAAATCATATTTCATAACTAAAATCATATTTTGTAATTTTAATTGCATCAAATTGAGCTTAGAACAATTTTAGGCCCAAAATCTCAAAAATTTCAAAATCAATTTTGGTCCAACCTAAATTGACCCAATATCGAATATTGGCCCAAAAACTTCATGGGCTGCCCGGGACAGGCCCGAACAAAAACCTAGAAGAAATTAGCCATCGCAATGCTGCCGAAAGGATGCCGGACGGCGGCCGCACGACGACGGCCGCCGCCACCATTTAGCGCGCGGCACAAGGCCGCGCGCTGCCGCGACGTGCGCGGCATGGGAAATTCGAGATCTATGCAATTCAGGCAATGAAATGTATTGAAGGATCCGAGCCTGTGCTCTGATACCACTGTTGGCGACAATGGCGGATCCGGATCCCGTTTCCCGGGGGCGCAGCGGAAGTTAAAAATTTTTGCCCCGAGATACGTTCAATACATTAGAATCAATCAATAAACCATTCATAGGGCGTTTATCGATTGTTACCTTGCTGGCGTCTAGGCGCCTGGCTCCGACCAGTTTCACAGGGAAACCGGCACTTCAAATTGCAGGCGGCGGTAGATCGTCTAATCAGGTACACGACCGGAAACGTGATTCCTCCGTCAATCTGCACTAGAAGATCTGACGGATTTTAGCACGATCGGATTCTCCTCGTCAAGACGATCGGAAGAAGTCCGATCACGGCGGCGCACGGTGGTGTCGGCGGCGGCGTGAGGTAGGGAGAGGAGGGAGGGGGGCGGCGGCCAACTTGGAGAGCTAGGGTTTGTGTGTTTTATGTTATTTCATACAACCCTAGGCTCAAGAATAAGTATAGGTGTGATGGGCTTGAACCGGTCCATTGGATCTGGGGCGGGCCCAGTCCAACGTATGAACATTCGGTTCATCCCTATCACCGTGGCTTCATCATAACTTCGATCGACGATCTGATTGGACCGATCTACACAGTTTCCAAAACTGAGTATTATGATGTGAAAACAATTTTTCAGACCACCTAGTCCAAAATTGCAGTTTAGCCCCTCAACTATGGGAAATCGCAATTTGACCCCTGTTGACTTTTAGGAAGTCGCACTCCCTAAATTCCTCCTACTATGCTCAACACGTTGAGCTCAGTTTCCATGCGGGAATCATGAATCCAGTACTTGTGTGACCCTCAATGGTTCAGGGATACAGCTAGCCGTGGGCCCACAACCATTGTGACTCCGAAATCACAATTTCGTACTTGCCCATCGGATCATGGTAAAGCGCCTAGAAACATCGCCCCATGATCCCATAGGTATCACTGATAGTGCCTGCAAGAACCAGTTGGTAGTGGTTAGCGTACAGTACGGTCCTTTCAACCCATATATCCCGATCAGATCAACGACCATTGGTAAATCGAGAGTCGCTAGAGATCCGATAACTATGCATACATCTTGGAGATCAAATAGTGACATCGCGAGTGTTACTAGGCAAACCCATTTACCTAAAACACATCCAGTACTCTGGCCAGAGATTTATACACTATTATCTCCTCAGATAGCATAGGATATCCACGCATGAAAGCGAGCGGTGAATCCTCGACAACGAAGCATCGACTCCTACATGCATCGGGACCTCACCCAATCCCGCCGCCTAATGACCCCAAGTGAGTCGGCAAACGGGTCAAAGTGAGGCGCCTAGAGTTTTTAGAGTAGATGCCCAACTAGCCAACTTGTGGCGTGTGGGTTTATAGACTCTTGTATGAAACAATCTTTATATATGATATTCGCATTTATTATATGGCGTTCTTTACTTTCATTGTATGTATGATGATTTACAATTGCGTTGAGTAAAGACCTAGAATGCACTAAAGCGTATGTTAGATGTGATAGTGGGTATGACGGCTATCATGAAACACATCTAATAGTC
>KQ997624.1:0-21837 GCA_001598015.1 Dorcoceras hygrometricum | reverse complement strand
GATTGATTGCATGTTTGGGATGATCGAGAGTCGTGCCCAATGTGTTAGGTGTATGCTCTAGGTTTTGCGATTTTGGTTGTAAATATTGTTGATATATCATTTATAAAGTGGGTCTGGTTTATGGCCCGTTCCCACCCCTTAAAATTGTATCTCAACGTGTCATGACAATTTAATGTAAATATTAGATTTAGTGGGAGGACATTTGAAGATGGTGGAGATGATGATCAAAGATGTTGAAGATCGAAGATCTGTAAAACCGGAAGCAAATGTAATAGGATTGCATTGCATACTGCATTTCACCTAGGACTGGACCGAGGTCCGTGATTGGCAACCACGGACCGCATAGCTCTCGCAATCGATCATCCCAAAAGTTTATGTATATTCGATATATATTTGTTGAATCCGCATGTTAAATTATGATTTAATATTTTGAGACCAAATTTTCAAAATTAAAATCCCTCGTTTTAAATATGATTTAAAACTGATATCAAGATTAAAAGCTTATTCGATAAACTAAGGAAATTTAAATCTGTTTAAATTTTCCTACCTTCCATCAAAGATGGGTGTACGTCGATGTTACCCGCATACATGGCCCGGCTCATATTATTGAGGTGGTTATGTATGCCTGAATGTTGTACACGTCATTGACACTCGCTGTGAGTCGGTTGGAACTCCCTTTAACGTTGGCTCATATTATTGGGGACGTTAAGGGGACCGTCCTTCACGACTCAACATTGATGGGTCATTTTGACACGTGATAGTAATCGGCGTCATATTATTGGGCCCTTACTGGACGTGAGGTAAATACATGGAGGTTGCACCGGTTGCAATTGGACTCTACCTTTTGAGGGTCATGGTTGGCTGATATTATTCGGCACCATGATCGTTTGATTGGACTCTGTGTACCCACTAAGGAAACTTGCTTTATCGATTTCATTAGAGGGTGTCGCGCCTGAGGTCGCGCGCTGGCCGCACGATCGTAGCATGCTGGCCGACTGGTTGGCGCACGGTGGCTGTTGAGTTCACCCATTGGATGCGCCACTGGTTGGCGCATCGTGCACCATGCGCCGCACACGCTGCGGCAAGCGTGCGGCCGAGCGCCGCACGCTACATGGTGGCGGCCGCCGCCGCCGTCCGGCGATGATCTCCGGCAGAATTTTGCGACGGCTGAATTTTACTTCTAGGTTTTGTTCGGGCCTGTCCCGGGCAGCCCGTGAAGTTTTCGGGCCGATATTCGATATCGGGCCGATTTTGGTCGATTTTGAAACTTTGAGATTTTTGGGTCTAAAATTGTTTTGAGCCCAATATGATGCAATTAAAATAGCAAAATGCGATTTTAATTGTAAAATATGATTTTATAATGAAATATGATTTTGTGGCTAGAGGTGACATAGCAGTTGAGAGAGTCGCCTCTGCGGACAACATTGCTGATCCACTTACGAAGCCCTTGCCAGGACCGTTGTTTGAAAAACATCGCGAAACAATGGGACTGCGTCTGATGAGTAGTTGGCTAAAGGGCAAGTGGGAGATTGTTAGAGTAGATGCCCAACTAGCCAACTTGTGGCGTGTGGGTTTCATTGACTCTTGTGTATAACGATCTTTATTTATGAAATACGCATTTCTTTTATGGCATTCTTTATTTTCATTATGTTATAATGTTAACAATTGTATTGGATAAAGACCTAGAATGCACCATAGTGTATGTTAGATGTGATAGTGGATATGATGGCTATCATGAAACACATCTAATAGTCACTGTGTATTCTGAATTCGTTCCTAGTCGATTGGGCCGTCAAAATGAGGATAAGGCCGCCCGAGCTTGAGACTAGCATTTGCGATGTGAAGTACCATGTTTCATTGGTAGGGAACATTGTGATGTTCTGAGCATGAAGATGGATAGTGACCTGATGATCTATCGAACTATCCTCGTTCGGACATTCCAAGTGGTTACCATTTATCGAGTGGATAAATCCGAGGTCTTGGTTGTACTGATTAGTCCTCACTAATCGAAACGTCATTGAGACTCTACATGATAGGCGCCTCACTGTGACCCGTTTACCGACTCACTTGGGGTCATTAGATGGCGGGATTGGGTGAGGTCCCGATGCATGTAGGAGTCGATGCTTCGTTGTCGAGGATTCACCGCTCGCTTTCATGCGTGGATATCCTATGCTATCTGAGGAGACAATAATGTATAAATCTCTGACCAGAGTACTGGATGTGTTTTAGGTAAATGGGTTTGCCTAGTAACACTCGCGATGTCACTATTTGATCTCCAAGATGTATGCATAGTTATCGGATCTCTAGCGAATCTCGATTTACCAATGGTCGTTGTCTGATCGGGATATATGTGTTGAAAGGACCGTACTGTACGCTAACCACGACCAACTGGTTCTTGCAGGCACTATCAGTGATACCTAGGGGATCATGGGGCGATGTTGCTAGGCGCTTTACCATGATCCGTTGGGCAAGTCCGAAATTGTGATTTCGGAGTCACAATGGTTGTGGGCCCACGGCTAGCTGTATTCCTGAACCATTGAGGGTCACACAAGTACTGGATTCACGATTCCCGCATGGAAACTAAGCTCAATGTGTTGAGCATAGGAGGAGGAATTTAGGGAGTGCGACTTCCTAAAAGTCAACAGGGGTCAAATTGCGATTTCCCAAAGTTGAGGGGCTGAACTGCTATTTTGGTCTAGGTGGTCTGAAAAATTGTTTTCACATCATAATATTCAGTTTTGGAAACTGAGTCGATCGGTCCGATCTGATCGTCGATCGGGATTATGATGAGGCCGCAGTGATAGGATTGAAATGAATGTTCATATGGACCTGGGCTTGACCCAAGTCCATTGGGGCGGTTCAAGCCCATCACTTATTTATTAAAAGAGAGCTAGGGCTACACATTATACAAGAACTCTCATAACCCTAGCCTCCACCTAGCTAGCGCCCCCCCCCCCTCTCCCTCGACCACCTCACGGCCGCCGCCCCTCCACCGTCGCGCCGCCGCCGTGATCGGACTTGTTCCGATCGCTTTTCGAGGTGATTTCGTCCGTGGAAATTTTGTCAGCTCTTCTAGTGTAGACTGACGAAGGACTCGTGCTTCCGGTCGTGGACCTGATTGGGAGGATCTACCGCCGCCTACTTTTCAAGATCCAGTATTCCCTGTGAATCTGGTTGGAGCCGGGCACCTATACGCCAGCAAGGTAACAATCGATAAACATCCTATGTATGATTTATTGTATTGTTTTGATGTATTGAACGATTCCTGGTGCAAAATTTTAAACTTACGCTGCGCCCCGAGAAACGGGATCTGGATCCGCCATTGTCGCCAACATTAGGTTCATGAGTTGGTGTGGACCTGTGCGATTTAATGATAACAGATTTGGTCAAATCTGGATGAGCGCTAGTGGATCCGAGTGCGTGAGATCTATTTCAGATCTAGATACAGTGCGACGTCGTTTAGTGTTAGTGAGCGGGACCCCTAAGCTACGTCGTTTTGAGAGTTGTCGCTGAGGCCAGATCTGAGGGACTTGCCTTAGCACTAAGACCTGAGTGGCCAATGAGATCTGAATAAGTCGGTGTTGACTTTCACTGTAGCGTTGTCTGAAGGGTTTATATGCTAAGTAGCGATCGACACTTAGTTATTTTTCAACCCGACAATTTCCTATCTTCTTCCCGATAACCCTCGATTGTTACTGTTCATCCTAACCCTTCTCCGTGAGATTGTCGTCGATTCCCGCCGTTTTTTGGAGCAAGATTGGTGGCGCTGGGTTTGTCTTGCTTAGATCTTTCGATTGATACCAGTTTGGAGTTGTAGATCGACTTTGTGGAAGATGAGCGAAGTAGTTGCAGGTTCGAAATATCTTCGCGACTTCCAGTCGATGGTTTTCCCCGTTCAGATTTGAGATTCTGGGTAAGTGATTCTTCCCATTTAAGCTTCGTTAGAGCTAGTAGAGCCTGTGTTGAATAGTTGTGAGTAGTCTGGAACATTAACCGTAGGAACTAAGCAGATTTGGCTTAGTCTTGAGTTGAATGGTTAGTTTTTTTGAACAGATTTGAGCTTAGGCAGCTTCTGTTAAACTTCGTCGTGAGTCAGTGAGGAAGCAGACTTGAGCATATTGTTGGTGTCGTGCCCTGGTGAGATCTGATTGAGGTTTAAGCTGGTTTGAGGTACGGATTGAGATCCTGTAAACAGCTTTGGGCATGGACATGTGTATATTTCTTGTTGTGAGTCTGTATGTTGTGATCTCGTGACTCTATGAACCGATTTGATTGATTGTTCTTTGTATTATGATCTGTTCTACGTACTGATTATTGTATGCATAGATTTGATTATTGAATGGCATTCATGCATACATATTGAGCCTGATGATCGATTGATGACCCGATTCGAGCTAGCATTGTGATCGGCCGGCTGAGTTGTCGTGCCTGAAAGGTCAAATGCTGTCATCGGAGTGGTGGCCGACTGAGTTGTCGTGCCTGAAGACCACCGAGCTGTGATGGCTGACGGGCCCGAATATCACGGACCGATGATTTCCACCGGCTGATTGGCTGTGTGTGGTGTTTGAGGCTCATTTGAGATTTGCCAGCTGAGTCGTTGGACTTGATGACTAATTCATTTGATAGCCATCATGCATTTCATAACTTGAAGTATAGCATGTTGCATGATTTGCTGTTTTTAGATTGCTCTTCGTACTGAGGTTTGACCTCTTTACTTTTCCCTGTTTTGGCTGTCTTGGTCTGTATTGGCTTTGGCAGTTTCTTCAGGTAACCAGGCTGGGCAGAGTGGAGCTTCAGCTGGTCGATCCCCTTTCTGATTTGAGTCCCAGTGTTATGTATTATTATTGAGCCAGGGGATGTCCTGTGCCTTTATATTTTATTTGGGGATCTGTAATTGGTTTACTGCATGTTGTCTACCTGTTGTGTTCTGAATTTTGAGTTAATAAAAATTTTTAAGCCCTGATTTTTATGCTTCCGCATAATTGTGATTAATTGATTTATTAATCATTGGTTTAGCGCATCGGGCCTGACAAAATGGATTTCAGATTACTTCGAGGTTTCGTACTGATGGTCCCAAAATAGGATCAAAACAAGTAATAGGAGTTCAGAAGGGGGGTTGAATGAACTCCTTCGATTTTTCTATTTCAAAAACCTTAAAATCTGTTTTTAGCAAGTCACGCTAAACACAAATCTGTGTTACCAGATTTGAACACAGATTTGTGAGGCTCTCGGTCACTTCTGTTTTCTCGGTTAACAAGTTTGTGCGGAATAAAATCGATTGAACAGTGAACAGTAATATAAATGTAATGCACGTAAGTAAAAGAGAGTCGAGAATTTGTTTCTGGAAGTTCGGATATCAATATCCTACGTCTCCCCTTCTTCCGCCTCGGAAGGATTCCACTAGAAGACTTTGATGGTTACAGGCAATCTGCAAACACCCACCCACACAAGCAGCACCTGTATGGACTCCTAGCAACACACTACTGCAACAGACGTCTCTGCTGCAATACAATCACCTACGCAGATACACTGAAAAAACCAAATGACTTGGCTATTCGAATTGCTACACACAGCAACTCGTTACAGACTCAACTATGGATATACAATGAGCTTAATACAATTGAGTGCTGTAATCTTCTGGTTTTGAATCAATCAAATTAGTTTACAAATGTAAACCAGAAGATATATCTCGAAGATGAAATCTGTTAAGAACAAAAGGAATGTTCTTCGAGATGTGTTACTGGGACTCGATTGTTCTTCAATGGAGTGTGTGAGAAATCTCAGTAATAGATGCGAGAGATAGTGTTGGTGAAGAAGGAGTTCTCTGTTTTAATTCTTCACCTTATATACTCTGATTTTGTGTATTGGTGTCGATTTTCTTCACACCTTTTCTTTTTACCAACCTTCGTATGAAAAGCCTTTTATTCAAATATGGCCGTTAGACAAATTCCAATCTCTTCTGCGCTTGTTACGGCTAAATCGTCTTCTTTCCATTTCCGTGCAACGCTCCTCTGTAAATTGTACTATTTCCCAGAATAGTACAAATCTTGTTCCCTTGAATTGAGGCATTATGCACGACTCTATTTCAGCCATTGATTCTTTCCATCTTGAGCGTTGATTCCATTACAACAGCTTCTGTAATGTTATCTGCTTCTGCTGATTTTAACTTTCGTTCTTTTGTACTACTGCTTTTGTTTACATACTGTTTCGCTCACTTCTTCACCATTCTCTGTTTGCAATTGCTGATTGCAAACATTATTCTTTTCTTGTCTCTGTTTGTATCTTTTCCAGATTTCTCTTCCAACTTTCTTTGAAAGATTCTTCGCGCATTCCTGTTTGCAGCTTCGCAACTTTCCTGTTCATAGATACTGGTTTCAAATATTTCTTCTGCTGTTCAACTATTCCACTGGTTCGTTCTATTGATCAATATCTGATTTATTTCTCTTGTTCGTTGTTCCAGTAGTTGTGTAATTCAAAACATCTTATGTCCAGTATCTGGGATCGTTTGTTTGCTTACTCTTCGTTTAACTGCAGAGATCAACTACACTTTCCTCTTTTCTTCATATCTGGTTTTCGCTACTTCTGCTGATTGATCAGCAGGAGTTTCTTCCTCTGCCGGTTTCTCCACAAACGGCAATATTTTCAACATCTTCTGCTGATATCTTCGATAACTTCACCTGCTGATATCTCAAAATTTCAATTTCTGTTGCAACTGATTAATATTGCAACGGCTGGTTTTGCTTGTCCTCGACTGCTGATTTCTTCTCAAGTCATGTACCTGCTGGTTTAAGAAGAGCATTGTAGCTGTCTGCTGATTTCCATTAAAGAATGCACCTGCTGGTTACTCTTAAGGATGTATCTATTGATTATCAATCGTGCACTCCAGCGACGTCGTTCCAACTTACTTCAACGCTGTCGTTTTGAACTTCTTTAACGGAATGACTTTGATGCATCTGCCGATTTCTTTCAACGATTCTATCTGCTGAAATAATGCTTCTGCTGATTTCTCTATTTTCTCTTCATCGCATTCTACCAGATTTCTTCTGTTATAACAAATCGGATCTCTTCACAATATATCTTACTGATTTCTTTCAGTTAACATCACAAATCATAATCTTCTCATCACAGCGTTTTCTTCTGTTTAATGCCTTCTGAATCAACAACTTTCTTCTGCTTGTTTCTCCACACTTCAAGAATTCTACTCTTTATCCAAACTTCCGCTTTTCAATATCTGCTAACAGCTTCTCATGTTGTTCACAGTAGAACAACATTTGATATTAAGTCTTGAAATCGTATTTCTTGTTCAGATTCCTCAATCTTCGCATTTTCAGATTTCTGCCTTTTTATCAAACGTTCTTCCTATACTTCTTTTCTTCTCGATACAATCCTAATATTACTTCTGCGCACTACGTAAATATGTTAGTAACACAAAAATAGGTTTTGTGTAATTCAAAACACATTCTGGATCTGTTTACACAGATCCAACACGTACAGAGTGATGTGAAGTGTTTGACTTCTCTATATCGATTTGTAGTCGTTGGAACTATTTTGAGCTAATCCCAGATATACAAAGACTTGGTTTGAGCAAAGGACGGCATAAAGGTTGCTAAAAGAGGAAATGCATTTAATTACGTGAACAATACAAGCATTTAAGACGCCGCAGACATTTCAGTTTGGATACATACGACGTGTCTACTGGTCACATTTATTACCGTTGTATCCAAAGGGTATACATTGGAAAGTAGATCAGTTTGAGAAGACTCTACGGACTCTCTCGACAATCCTACGAATCACGAACTCTACGACCTTACAAGATTACAATAGCAAAAACAGAGTTCATACTCTAAAACCAGCTCAGAGCTGGTGATACAAACATGCAGACTGTTTTTACCAATTCTTTGTGTCACATAAACATGCAAACCTTACTCTGTAGTATTGAGATTACCTTGTAAATCATAAACAGAATGTTGAGTGCTAGAATAGCAAACCAGCTTAGAGCTATATTCATTGTATTTTAGAAAAAATTACGGTTTGTGTCTATTGTGAGATTACTAGGAGTTCTTGCAGCTGCTGGCTGTCAGATCGGGTTTGTACAGGGAGTTGTATAAATCAAAGCTTATAGTGAAAATCCTTCCTGGTGAGGAAGAAGGGGAGATGTAGGAGATTAAACTCCGAACTTTCATAAACAAATTCTTGACCCTTGACTTTTACGTTTACGCATTCTATAACTGTTCACTGTTGAATCGTTTTTTTCCGCACAAACATTTTGTTACACAAAGACAACTGATTATCATTGAGACCCTCCAAGCCGATAATTCAGCTTAGAGGTTAGCTTGAAGCTGTAAAATAGTTTTAAAATAGATTTTTCGTTAAAATTAGCAAATGAGATCATTCAGCACCCCCTCCCCCCTCTGAACTCCCGAGCCTTATTTTCGATCCTAACAAAATATCAATTATAAAATCAAAATAGTAATTCTTATTGTATTAACATAAATTTTAGCAACATGGTTTTACCATTTATGTAATAATTAAAAGTTTTTTTTTCATATTGAATATTAAAAATCATGTTACATTATGGATTAAAACCTACAAAATAAATTTTAAAATTCAAAAATGTTGAAATATATGTCTTCTTGAAATTTTAATTTGAAATTATGTGATAATATTTAACAGTTACAAAAGATGTATACGCGAAATCAATTTAAAAAACGAAAAACAAATGACGATTAAAATAATTAAGATTATTTTTAAATAGGAATATGATTGTATTTTTTAGGAGAGAAATAAATTAAAAATCCATCCAAACCTCTACCTTCAGCTAAAGAAAAATCTTGACATTTGTTGTTTTACTTTATACATTAAAATTTGTACAGTAATAACTTTAACGAAGACGTTAAAACTCCATTAAAATTTTGAATACTAGACTTTTAGAAAATTTTTTAATGTCAATATTGAATACGACTAGACTTTTATGGTTATAAAGTCTTTGATAAATACTTATAAATTTCTAAAATTCATAAAAATATTTAAAAGTAATTAATTTTTCATCCATGGAATACACCCCATTAGCAAACCTGACACCGAAAAAAGTAGAATATCACCCATCATGTAATGACGAAAGGAATCCTGAATGTAGAGGACATGCCACATTTGTTGGTGTAACAACTTATGCTCTTTGAGACAACTACTATGGCATCTGATTAAAATAGAAAAATTTAAAGAAACGTGTCTGGATAAAGATCATTAAATGTCTCTTGTTTTGTTCGAGACATCTGCATCATAAATTTCATGACTCAAGTTTCCGAGGGTATTGTATATAGCCTTGGCATCTGAGTGGGATAAATCCCCTGAGGTAAAGATATGAATTTCACTCCCAATGTGCAACCAACTGCAACCAGTGAGTTTCTTAACTTCCTTCCTTCTCATCTTATTCATTATCCTCCCCATCTCAACCCATTTGCCCACTGATGCATATACACTTGCCAATTGGACGTACCGTGCTCCATTATCACCTTCAATTTGTAGTAGCGTGCTCTCTGCAATTTCTGCAAGTTCAATATTTCCATTGCCCTGGCAAGCATTCAAGAACGTGCTCCACATAACAGGATCAGGTTTGATATCCATCTTCCCGATGAAGGTTAAGGCCTTTTTGAGTTGATTTGACCTCACATACAAGTCAACCATACATGAATAGTGGTCGATTTCAGGTGGTATTCCATAATCTTTTGTCATTACTGAAAAGTACTTTTCTCCATCTTCAACTAATCCCCTGTGGCGGCATGCTGATAGGAGTGCAATGAAGGTGACTGCATCAGGTTGAAGGCCTTGCTCTACCATTTTCTCAAATAGTTTCGTAGCTTCATTTTCATTCCCATGGTGGGCACAACAGGCGATCATGACATTGTAAATGACAGAATCTCGTTGGCTCATTCTTTCGAAGATTCTCTGTGCATATATGGTACTGCCACATTTTGAGTACATGTCAATCAAGGCACATGAGGCTTTCTCATCCACTTTTACTCCGGTTCTTATTATATAGGCATGGATTTGCTTCCCAGGTACCATGCTGGCTCGTAGTGCACATGCTCCTAGCAAACTAATAAGAATCAGAAGATCTGGAATAGTTGCCTCCTCCACTGTAAATTTGTGGAAGAGAACAAAAGCGTCCTCACATTTTTGTAATTTGGTATAGCCAGAAATGATAGCAGTCCACATGACTGGATTTTTCTCTGTCGACGAATCAAAAAGCCTTCTGGCTTTTATCATGTTACCTTCTGCAGAATACCCGACAATCATTGACGTGGTAGAGAATAGGTTTCCTATTCCAAATGTTTCATGAACAATCTCAGCATACTTCATATTACCACACTTGCAATAAATATCAACGAGGCCACTACTAATAAATGGATTTGAAAGCAATCCACCTTTCAAAACCCATGAATGAACTTCCTTTCCAATTGACAAACTCTTTAAAGTAGAACAAACCAATAAACTAGCAAAAGTGTGTTCATTCCACTGGAATCCCAACTCCGCCATACGCTTAAATAACTCAATAGCCTCCTTCTCGAGCCCATTCTGTAAATACCCTGAGATCATTGTGTTCCATGACACATTATCGTTTACCTCTGGATTGGCAAAGAACATACTCCGAGCAATTTCTAGCTTGCCTTCTCTAAAACAAGCAGCCAACAGAGTATTCTTCACAACCAAATCCACCAATGGCACATCACTTAAAATCCTGCGACAATCAAGAAAATTCCCACATTTAGAGTACATATCTATCAAAGAACTCAAAGCGAATGAACTCAAGTCATTTCCACTCTTTACCATGAATGAATGTAGCTGCCTTCCATAATCAATGACCCTTAACTTTGCGATCATGTTAAGCGTTGTCGTCAGCGTAAACTCATCTATTCGACCCGCATCATCATCACATTGCATCTGAATAAGCAATTCGATAGCCTCATTCTCATATCTGCCAGAGCGTGCATAACCAGAAATCATTGAATTATACGTAACATGATCTTTACACGGGCAAGAATCAAAAAGAGACCGTGCTTTGATCAAGTTTCGAGACTTGATGTAAGCGTTTATAATGGCGTTCCAAGAATATACATTTCGCTCCGACATTTCATCGAACAGTTTGTGGGCAGCTTCAACTAGGCCATGCTCGGAGTACCAGCCTATTAGGTTGTTGGTGTTGAAAATTGCATTGATGAAACCAGATTTTATGGCGTGAACATGGGATTTGAGCGCCTCTTCCAGGGCTCTCATGTCCTGAAGGTAATATGGAATAGAAAGAAAATATGTACCAGACGATGATTTCTCCAGCTAACTTCGCAGTACAGCTTCCCAAGCCATTGCTTTCTTACACATATCAATGCTAAACCAAGTAAATTCAACATATAATCTCAAACTCATAGGTTAGTTTAGAATTAGTTTATATACATTCTATCAGTATTAAACAGTTCATACAAATGTATATATACGTTTTAAACTGAGAAATATAATCTTGGTATCATACAATTCGTATTATCTTCTTCATATTCTTGTTAATTCGATTAATCGACTAATAAACTTTATTTAGCTAAATAAGAGTGAATTAATTCTAAGTTTTAATCTCAATATTAACAATAAATATTATAAACGTCGAAAACGCATCAATTTAGTATTTTAATTGACCTGACATGATATGTTATGTTAGAATTTAGATTTCAGATATTTATCATATTCATTAAATTTTATGTAAAATATTATATTCTACAATATTTTTAAAAACAATTTCCTATAGATGGTTTAAAAATATTCTCAAGTGATAAGCCTCATTTTACTATTCAACCTCTTAGTTTTTATTATAATCTTATAAAATTTAATTAATCGATTGAATATATATATATATATATATATATGTATATGTGAGGCCTGGAAGATCAGTTCGGGTTCATTAGTGGGTTTTAATCGGTTTAGATGGATCAGATCGGGCGTGAACCGGTTGCTTGAGCGTTGAGCTAATCTATTGAAGCATGTTGATCTGGTGGAACAGCGTCGAGCGTGATCGAGCGTGTTGAACTGGATCGAGCGTGCTGACCTGATCGAGCTTCTTTAGGCTAATCGAGTTGTGTATTGATCGAGTCATGCTGATCTGGTGCGAGATGAGCTGATCTGATGCCTCAGCTGGAGCGTGAAGTGTGCTGATATTGCCCGTGCTATTTGAGAAGCGTTGAGCTGATCTGAGGGCTCCGTGTTGATCTGTTAGTCCTATGTTGTTAGCGCATAAGCTTTGAGCTGATCTGTTGACGTTGTGTTGTTTATAGTGTGAGACCTGAAATTTAATAAAGATTAATTGTTGGATTAATCGGGTTTTTAAGATTTCTGGTGGTTCAGATTTCTATTTGGAAGGTTTGTATATAATTTTGGGTCGGATTTCACATTTGAAATAATTCTGGACAGTTTGGCAATTTCGCGTTAGAGACCAGCTGTTGGTTTTGTATAGGATGCAAACGTCGTCGTTTTGACCTAGTGAACAGTAGAGATCTGTTGAACGCGTATATTATATCAGACGTTGTGTTTGGTTAAGGATCAGCAGTAGCGCTTACGTGGATTTCAGATGTTGGTTAGTTAGCGCGTTTTGTTGTTCAGCAGATGTCAACGCGGGTCAAAGTTCCTGTAGCGTGGGACAGTGACGTCGTCGTTTTGATTTAACGCGGGGAACCCAGTTGTTGGTGCGTTTGTCTTTAGTAGTGATTAGGTGTTGGGTTCTTTACGACGCCGTTTTATTTAGTTGAAACGCAGCGTTTTGGAAATCAGCTGCTGGTCGCGTTATACAATTATTGTTGAGGGATCTGTTGCATTGTTTTATCCAGCTGCTGGTTTGGTTGATCAGCTGTTGACAGCAAGGATGACGTATCCTATGCGACGTCGTTTGGTTAAGTTGATGCGACGCCGTTTTTCTTAGCGTAGTTTGAGAGTTTCAGCCGTTGGGTTTTTCAGCTGTTGGCAGTTTTAGTGTCCAGCAGTAGGAATATGTTGTAGCGCATATCCAGCCATTGGTTTGTGGAACAGTGCAACTGCTGGTTTTGTCGGTGGAATCCGCTCTTGCTGCTGTCAGCTGGTGTGAAGTGTATATGTATATATTAGAAGACTTGGTCTTCGACTGGATTATCAGATTCCATACTTAGCGATATTTTCTCCCGATTGTTGTTCTTCGCTTCGAACCCTAGAGTACTGTTCACCGTGAGTTTCTCCGGCGAATTCCTGTCGTTTCCGGCCATCTTTTTGGACGTTCAAGGTAGCGTTGGACTCCTCTCGTGAAGCTCTTTCATTCTATACCACTCTTGGAGGCTGTAGTTGGCTAGAGGAATTGCGAAGTTGCTGTCCTCGGCCGTGTGTTTGTGCGCGCAGGTAGAACTTCGATTTGCTGTTGAGATCTTAGCCTTAGCCTTTATTTAAGCTTCCTGTTGAGTTTGTTAGGATGATTGATCGCTGGTTTGAGTTGTAACTCCCAGCCGTGAGTCTGTGCCTGTGCCCCGTGAGATTTATGCTTTGTGCGTTGGGTGTTTAGTAGGTTTTAACCAGATCTCTCGGGATTCTTGTTGTGGTAATCGTTGCACAGAATTAAGGTACGGATCTTGAGCTTGAAATCCAGCTTGGATTAGCGTGGGATTTAATGTGAGAGCTGGTTTGCATCTCTGGTGGGGATTACCTTGAATATTGTGGTGTATTGCTTGCTGTGCATTTGTGTTATGCTAGCTACTTGCTGTTATGTGCATACACGCATTTATTCACCTGCATTTCGGATCCCTTGATTTGTATCTCGTTGTATTGTGCTGTTGTTTCTTACCAGGATGCGAGGACGAGCGGCGATACCGCACTCTCATCTCCCTGCTGGGATTTGTTATTCCTAATGCGCCGAGTGGTTAACTACCACAGTTCATGAGTTGTGCAACGGCAGGTTGAGCTGTTTGATGCATCTGGTATTCGGGTGTAGTGTCAAGGCGAGTGGCTCATTATCACACTTTGAACACACCCCGTGGCCACTGTTCGTTGCAGATCTTGTGGAGCTATGTTTTAGTTCCTTGGCTCCCTTTTCGGTTGAAGCCTTCAGCTGTTATCTGGTGTCTCGTGCATAGCATCTGCATTTTATCTTATGCTTTTCTTTAGCTGTTTCAGTTGCTCTCCGTACTGGGGTTTGACCATGTCCCTCTGGGGCTTGGTTTGTTTGTTTGCCTGTTGTTGTTCAGGTTTCCCAGTTTATTCAGCTGGTCGTGGTGCTGACCCAGTTAGAGGTGCCCCAGGAGGTGGTTAGAGTATCCCAGTAGCGTATAGCATATATATATGTATCATTACAGTTAGCCAGGGGATGCCCTGTGCTTTTGTTGTATCTTGTGGTTGTTACCAGGTGTTTGATACATGTTTATGATGCACCGTTTGTTGTGGTGGTTTTGTTAAACTGGGATATCTATTTTGAGTATTGTCGTACTTTAAATTATATTGTTTTAAACCGTCAGGCCAAAAGAAAAAAAATTTTACCCACTTTTTAGTAGCTTCCGCTTGTGTTTGTGTGATTTACTCTGTTGTGAGCACGAGGCCTGACATTTTTGGTATCAGAGCTTAAGCTGGGATAAGCTCGATTTCTTTGGTCACACTTGAGTCTAGGCACATTGTCATGTGTTGCATGTGCTTGACCTATGTGATTATGTGCTGCATATTGTTGTGATATCTGTGCTGTATCTGTTCTCTGTTGCCTTATCCTGTTTAGTGCCTTCGTAGATGCCTCCTGGACGTAGAGCTAGAGGTAGGGGCAGTTTCAGGAGTCAGAAGGACAGAATGAGGATCGGCGTAGTGCTCCTAGTCGTACTCGTAGTAGCCGTGATGAGGAGGAGGAGGTTGAGGTTTTGCCGACCCCTCTGGAGAGGATGGACGTTGTGATAGCGAGGTTTTAGAGAATGAATCCTCGGGTTTTCAATGGTGATGAGTTGAGTGAGGATGCAGATTCGTGGCTCCGGAATATCATTGGTCTATTCGATCGTGTCCAGTATGACGACGAGCTTTGTTTGAGTTTGGTGACCCTTCAGCTTAGAAAGGGTGCAGAGTGCTGGTGGCGAAGTGCTTCTAGTACTTTGTTGGAGACCAGTGTTGGGATTACTTGGGACGGCTTTTGCGAGACTTTTAGGCAGGAGTATGTTCCCGAGTCATACATGAATGCCTGTGAACGGGAGTTTGATCATCTGGAGCAGAGCTCGATGTCTGTTCGTGAGTACGCTCGGATGTTTTCTTCTTTGTTGGCGTACGTTCCGCATTTTCTGGCCTGGAGAGGGCCAAGAGGACCAGATTTTTAGAGGGTTTGAATGAGGAACTTTATCAGATGGTGCTGACAAGAAAACCCAAGACTTATGCTGAAGCAGTGGATAGTTCTATCGATATTGAGGAGGGTTTGCGGAGTCGTCATGCTCGTAGGCAGCAGGTAGCGCAGGGTGGTTGTCCTGCTGGTCAGGGAGCGCAGTCTTCGTAGTCTTCCCAGTCAGACCATCAGCCCCAGCAGCAGCAGCAACCGCTGGTGGCACAGCAGTCTGGCCGTCAGAGGTTTCGACCCCATGGTCAACAGTTCAAGAAGAAGTCTGGTTCGGGCTCTTCTAGTTTAGGTAGCTCGAGTAGCAGTGATTCTCGGGATGAGTTCTGTGGTTATTGCGGTGGCAAGAATCCTTCCACCCAGTGTGTTGGTGTGCAGGGCTCTTGCAATATTTTCGGTCAGTATGGGCATTTTGCTAGAGTGTGTCCGTCAGCTGGATCGCAGCCAGCCACAACCCCGCCTCAGGGTCGTGGAGGACAGTCTAGGGGTCGTTCCCCTCAGTTTCAGCAGCCCAGGATTGGCGAGACTCAGTTCAGGTCGTTCCAGCAGCCTGGTCCTTCGCGAATCGGACAGTCGTCTCAGCCGTTCTATTCTGAACCTCATCATGCTCAGGCCAACGTCATGACTAGGGAGCAGGCAGAGGAGACACCGAGCAGGGTGATCGCAGGTACATGTCTTGTTTTCGATTTTCCTACACGTGTGTTGTTTGACACCGGTGCATCGCATTCTTTCATCTCATATTCGTTTGTTGTTGAGCATGGTCTGTGTACCATTCCTTTGCACGATGCTGTTTCTGTTTCTACCCCTGGCGGTGTGAGCCTGTTTTCCCAGGAGGTTTTGTTAGATGGCGTTTTGAGATTTGGGTAGCATGTGTTGGTGGCGAATTTGATCTGTCTGATGTTGTGGGATTTTGATTGCATTGTTGGGATGGACGTGTTGTCCAACTATAGGGCCTCCGTGGATTGTTTCCATGGGATTGTTTGTTTTAGGCCTTTGTCTGGCGAGAAGTGAGATTTCTACGGTCTGAATTCTCGATCGAAGATCCCGTTAGTCTCAGCGATGGAGATGTTCAGTTTGTTGTCCTTAGGGAATGCTGGTTTCATGATCTACGCTTTGGATGCATCTTCTTCTTCTCTTGTGCAGCTCAGTGACGTTCCAGTGGTGCGACATTTTCCCGATGTGTTCCCGGAGGAGATTCCTGGTTTTCCTCCGAGGAGGGAGATTGACTTCAGCATTGAGCTGGTGCCTGGCACAGGTCCGATTTCTCGTGCCCCGTATCATCTGGCGCCTGTGGAGTTGAGAGAGCTCAAGGTGCAGTTGGACGATTTGCTGGAGAAAGGTTTTATCAGACCTAGTATGTCGCCGTGGGGAGCGCCCATTTTGTTTGTGAAGAAGAAGAATGGCTCAATGCGGATCTGCATTGATTTCCGCCAGTTGAATAAAGCGACTGTTAAGAACAAGTACCCTTAACCCAGGATCGATGATATGTTTGATCAGCTGCAAGGTTTTGCGGTGTGTTCAAAGATTGACTTGCGTTCCGGGTACCATCAGCTGAGAGTAAGAGATCAAGATGTCGCAAAGACTGCTTTTCGTACAAGGTACGGACACTTTGAGTTCTTGGTTATGCCGTTTGGGCTGACCAATGCACATGAAGTCTTTATGGATCTGATGAACCGGGTCTTCAGAGAGGTCATAGATCAGTTCGTGATAGTGTTTATTGACGACATCTTGGTATATTCTAAGACTCCTTTGGAGCATAAGGAGCATTTGCGAATTGTCCTTCAGACGTTGAGAGACCAGCAGCTGTATGCTAAATTCTCCAAGTGCGAGTTTTGGCTGGATCGCATCGTGTTTCTAGGTCATGTTATTTCAGCCGAGGGGATTTCTGTGGATCCCAGTAAGGTTGATGCTGTTTTGAACTGGGAGCGTCCCAGGAATGTGTCGGAGATTCGTAGTTTCTTAGGTTTGGCTGGCTATTATCGTCGTTTTATTGAAGGATTTTCTATCATAGCAAAGCCGATGACTCAACTGACTCAGAAGGACAAGCGGTTTGTGTGGACTGAGAAATGCGAGAATGCGTTTCAATTGCTCAAGGAGAAGTTGACTACTGCACCTGTGTTGGCTCTGCCGTCTGGATCAGGTGATTTCGTTATTTGTTCTGACGCTTCGCTCAATGGATTGGGCTATGTTTTGGTGCAGAATGGTCGAGTAAATGCGTATGCCTCGCGGCAGCTGAAACCGCATGAGACTCGTTATCCAATCCATGATTTGGAGTTAGCAGCCGTGGTCTTTGCGTTAAAGATCTGGCGTCATTACCTCTATGGCGAGCAATTTGTGGTGTACTCGGATCACAAAAGTTTGCAGTATTTGTTTTCGTAGCCTGACTTGAATATGAGACAGTGTCGTTGGATGTAGCTGCTGAAGAACTTTGATTGCGAGATCAAGTATCAGCCTGGGAAGTCGAACGTAGTGGCCGATGCTTTGAGCAGGAAGGCTAGTGAGATGCTTGCTTCGCTGTATATCTCTAAGGATCAGGAGCATCTTAACACTACTGGTTGGAGATTCTACCCGGATGAGGATTGTGTTGTGGTTTCTTCTTTCCAAGTGGAGCCACAAATTGTTTCGAGTATTCGAGCAGCTCAAAGGACTGATCCTTCCGTCCACGAGTTGAAGTTAAAGGTCAGGGCTGGAGAACTTGCGGACTATTCCGTTTCTTCTGATGGTTGCTTGAGGTTTCGTGGAAGGCTGGTTGTGCCTAACCTCATTGATTTAAAGGAGGAGATCCTTTGGAAGCGCACTGCAGCAGACATAGTGTTCATCCTGGTGCACGAAAGATGTACCATGCATTAAAGCCGCACTTTTGGTGGGCTGGCCTGAAGAGCGACGTTGTTGGTTTTTTTGCTTGTTGTTTGAACTGTCAGATGGTTAAGGCCGAGAGGATGAGACCTGGTGGTCTGTTGCAGAGTTTGGAAGTGCCCTAATGGAATTGGGAGCACATAGCTATGGATTTCGTGACGCATCTGCCTCGTACCAGCATAGGATGCGATGCTATTTGGGTGGTTATCGACCGGTTGTCGAAGTCTGCACATTTTATTCCCTATGGTATGACCTTTTCTTTGAAAAATATGGCGAAACGGTACATGGATTTTGTGGTTAGATTGAACGGTGTGCCTGTTTCGATCGTTTCCGACCGAGATCCAAGGTTTACTTCCAGGTTTTGGAAGAGTTTGCAAGCAGCTCTAGGTACCAGATTGACTATGAGTACAGCATATCACCCTCAGACAGATGGCCAATATGAGAGAACTATCCAGACGTTGGAGGATATGTTATGAGCTGTTGTGATGGATTTTGGTGGTAGATGGCAAGACGCGTTGTCTTTGGTGGAATTTTCCTATAATAACAGCTATCAAGTGACGATTGGTATGGCGCCGTTTGAGGCTTTGTACGGCAGGAAGTGCAGATCTCCAGTATGTTGGGAAGAAGTGGGGGAGAAGCAGCTATCTGCCCCAGACTTTGTGCAGCAAATGAAGGATCATGTGGATCTAATTCGACAGCGGATGAAAGCTGCCCAGGATTGCCAAGCCAGTTATGCGAATAAGAGGCGTCGACCTCTAGAGTTTCAGGTTGGTGATCAGGTATTTCTCAAAGTTTCTCCGTTTCGTAGTATTATGCGCTTTGGACACAAGGGAAAGTTATCCCCTCGTTACGTCGGACCGTATGAGATTGTTGAGAGGATTGGCTCTTTAGCGTATCGGCTGTTGTTGCCTCCGGAATTATCTTATCTACATGATGTCTTTCATGTTTCCATGTTGAGGAAGTACGAGCCAGATCCGTCTCATGTGCTTAGAACTGACGAGGTTGAGCTAGATCATACGTTGAGCTATCAGGAATATCCCTTGTAGATCCTTGGTATAAAAGAGAAACAACCGTCTCATGTGCTTAGAACTGACGAGGTTGAGCTAGATCATACGTTGAGCTATCAGGAATATCCCTTGTAGATCCTTGGTATAAAAGAGAAACAATTGAGGAAAAAAACCATTCCGGTGGTGATGGTGCAATGGAGCAAGCATGGTAGGGAAGAAGCTACTTGGGAGCTGGAAGAAAAGATGCAGCGCGGGTGGCCGCATCTGTTTGCGTAGTTGTCGTACTAAATTCCCAGTAGTTGTAGTTTTGGTTGTATTCCTTTCCTAGTTGTTGTTGGTTGCTTGCTCAGTTATCTTGAACTCTTTGGCCTTGTAGTAGGTGAATCTCTGTTTTGGTTTTCTGTTGCTGTGTTGTAATTTCAGAATTGTTGTTTGATTTTGGGGACGAAATCCTTTTTAGTGGGGGAGAAATGTGAGACCTGAAATTTAATAAAGATTAATTGTTGGATTAATCGGGTTTTTAAGATTTCTGGTGGTTCAGATTTCTATTTGGAAGGTTTGTATATAATTTTGGGTCGGATTTCACATTTGAAATAATTCTGGACAGTTTGGAAATTTCGCGTTAGAGACCAGCTGTTGGTTTTGTATAGGGTGCAAATGTCGTCGTTTTGACCTAGTGAACAGTAGAGATCTGTTGAACGCGTATATTATATCAGACGTTGTGTTTGGTTAAGGATCAGCAGTAGCGCTTACGTGGATTTCAGATGTTGGTTAGTTAGCGCGTTTTGTTGTTCAGCAGATGTCAACGCGGGTCAAAGTTCCTGTAGCGTGGGACAGTGACGTCGTCGTTTTGATTTAACGCGGGGAACCCAGTTTTTGGTGCGTTTGTCTTTAGTAGTGATCAGTTGTTGGGTTCTTTACGACGCCGTTTTATTTAGTTGAAACGCAGCGTTTTGGAAATCAGCTGCTGGTCGCGTTATACAATTACTGTTGAGGGATCTGTTGCATTGTTTTATCCAGCTGCTGGTTTGGTTGATCAGCTGTTGACAGCAAGGATGACGTATCCTATGCGACGTCATTTGGTTAAGTTGATGCGACGCCGTTTTTCTTAGCGTAGTTTGAGAGTTTCAGTCGTTGGGTTTTTCAGCTGTTGGCAGTTTTAGTGTCCAGCAGTAGGAATCTGTTGTAGCGCATATCCAGCCGTTGGTTTGTGGAACAGTGCAACTGCTGGTTTTGTCGGTGGAATCCGCTCTTGCTGCTGTCAGCTGGTGTGAAGTGTATATGTATATATTAGAAGACTTGGTCTTCGACTGGATTATCAGATTCCATACTTAGCGATATTTTCTCCCGATTGTTGTTCTTCGCTTCGGACTTGGTCTTCGACTGGATTATCAGATTCCATACTTAGCGATATTTTCTCCCGATTGTTGTTCTTCGCTTCGAACCCTAGAGTACTGTTCACCGTGTGTTTCTCCGACGAATTCCCATCGTTTCCGGCCATCTTTTTGGACGTTCAAGGTAGCGTTGGACTCCTCTCGTGAAGCTCTTACATTCTATACCACTCTTGGAGGCTGTAGTTGGCTAGAGCGAGATTGCAAAGTTGCTGTCCTCGGCCATGTGTTTGTGCGCGCAGGTAGAACTTCGATTTGCTGTTGAGATCTTAGCCTTAGCCTTTATTTAAGCTTCCTGTTGAGTTTGTTAGGATGATTCATCGCTGGTTTGAGTTGTAACTCCCAGCCGTGAGTCTGTGCCTGTGCCCCGTTGTTGGGGATCCGGATCCGCCGCCCGGTCAGGCAGCGGAAGAACGAAAAAACAGAGAACCGGGAGGCGATCAATACGAAACTCAAATCTACATTCTACGACATTCATAGGATGTTTAGCGTGTTACCTCGCTGGCACTTGTGCCTGGCTCCAACCGGTGTTTCAAGAACCCGGCGCTTCTCGGTAGATTGCGGTAGTTACGCCAATCCGGTCCACGACCAGATCCGAGACTCCTTCGTCAGACTGCACTAGAAGTCCCGACGAGATCAGCACGATCGGATTCTCCTCAAAAAACTAGGCCGGAACAAATTCCGGCGAAGTGGCGGCGACGGCGGCGGCGCACGGCGGCGGCGGCGGCGTGAGATGAGAAGAGAGAGGGCGGCTGTTTGCTAGGTTTAGGGTTGATTATGAAGTCTAGTATTGAGTTAGTTGATTAATGAAGCCATTAAGTCTAAATATATAGACTTAAAGATGGACTTGGGCCGGTCCAACGGGCCCGGGTCCAAATGACGATATCTATCGCTG
Organism: Dorcoceras hygrometricum; assembly: GCA_001598015.1. Classification (NCBI taxonomy): domain Eukaryota; kingdom Viridiplantae; phylum Streptophyta; class Magnoliopsida; order Lamiales; family Gesneriaceae; genus Dorcoceras; species Dorcoceras hygrometricum. The sequence goes on along the minus strand of KQ997624.1, from coordinate 339 downwards.
TGACTTCATCGTAACTCCGATCTCCGATCAGATCGGACCGATCGACTCAGTTTCCAAAACTGAATGTTATGATGTGAAAAACAATTTTTCAAATCATCAAACCCTAAATAGCAAAATGACCGTTTTGCCCCTCAACAGAGTCAAATCCCGGTTTGACCCCTGTTGACTTTTAGGAAGTCGCACTTCCCGAAATCCTCTTCTCGTGCTCAACATATTGAGCTGAGTATCCGTGTGGGAATTTCGAATCCAGTACTTGTGTGACCCTCAATGGTTCAGGGATACAGCTAGCCGTGGGCCCACAACCATTGTGGCTCCGGAATCACAATTCCGGACCTGTCC
>KQ997623.1:37759-56511 GCA_001598015.1 Dorcoceras hygrometricum | reverse complement strand
TTTTATTCTTTGTTCTTTCGCTGCCTCGCCGGGGGGCGGATCCGGATCCCCAACAGAGCCGACTCAGTTTCCGGAAACTTAGTCGATCGGTCCGATCTGATCGGCGATCGGAGTTACGATGAAGTCTCGGTGGTGGAGATGAACTGAATGTTCATTGTTGGACCCGGGCCCGTTGGGCCGGTCCAAGTCCAACACTTAATCTATTTAAATATACTTAAGAGACCTGATTAAACACTTGATACAACTTAACCTAACCCTAGACAAAAAAAGTCCCCGCCTCCTTCCATCCTCTCAAACGCCGCCGCCGCCGCCCGTCGTGCGCCGCCGCCACCGCCGCCCGTTGTCGCCGGAAATTTGTTTCCGGCCAACTCGACGAGGAGAATCAGTTCGTGCAGAATTCGTCAGTGCTTCTAGTGCAGCCTGACGAAGGAGTCTCGGTTTTGGTCGTGGACCGGATTGGCGATTATCTACCGCAATCTACCGAGAAGAGCCGGGTTCTTGTAATTCCGGTTGGAGCCAGGCACAAGTGCCAGCAAGGTATTCGTTATGAACACCCTATGTATGACGATTATTGAATTGTTGTTTTTCGTATTGATCGTCTCCCGGCTATATTTCTATGTTCTTCCGCTGCCTCGCCGGGGGGCGGATCCGGATCCCCAACAGGGTGGTGAACTGAAACTGGAAGGCTACACAGATTCTAGCTTCCAGTGTGACGTGGATGATTCGAAATCAACCTCTAGATTTGTATTCATGCTCAATGGTGGTGCTGTCTCTTGGAAGAGTTCCAAGCAAGACACCATCACGGATTCAACCACTGAGGCTGAGTACATTGCAGCGTCAGCTGCTGCTAAGGAGGCCGTTTGGATAAGGAATTTCGTCCAAGAGTTGGGCGTCATTCCTAATGGAGTTGGTCCAGTCCCGGTGTACTGCGACAACACGGGTGCCGTTGCGCAAGCAAAGGAGCCTAGGTCTCACCAAAGATCCAAACAAATACTGAGGAAATACCACATAATCCGGGATATTGTGGCTAGAGGTGACATAGCAGTTGAGAGAGTCGCCTCTGCGGACAACGTTGCTGATCCACTTACGAAGCCCTTGCCAGGACCGTTGTTTGTAAAACATCACGAAACAATGGGACTGCGTCTGATGAGTAGTTGGCTTTAGGGCAAGTGGGAGATTGTTAGAGTAGATGCTCAACTAGCCAACTTGTGGCGTGTGGGTTTATAGACTCTTGTATATGACAATCTTTATATATGATATTCGCATTTATTATATGGCGTTCTTTACTTTCATTGTGTGTATAATGATTTACAATTGCGTTGAGTAAAGACCTAGAATGCACTAAAGCGTATGTTAGATGTGATAGTGGGTATGACGGCTATCATGAAACACATCTAATAGTCGCTGTGTATTCGGAACTGTTCCTAGTCGATTGGGCCGTCAAAATGAGGATAAGGCCGCCCGAGTTCGAGACTGGTATCTGCGATGCGAAGTACCATGTTTCATTGGTAGGGAACATTGTGATGTTCTGAACATGCAGATAGATAGTGACCTGGTGATCTATCGAACTACCCTCCTTCGGACTTTCCAAGTGGTTACCATTTGTCGAGTGGATAAGTCCGAGGTCTTGGTTGTACTGATTAGTCCTCACGACTCGAAACGTCATTGAGACTCTACATGATAGGCGTCTCACTTTGACCCGTTTGCCGACTCACTTGGGGTCATAAGGCGTCGGGATTGGGTGAGACCCCAATGCATGTAGGAGTCGATGCATCGTTGTCTAGGATTCACCGCTCACAGACATGCGTGGATATCCTATGCTATCTGAGGGGATAATAGTGTATAAATCTCTGGCCAGAGTACTAGAAGTGTTTTAGGTAAATGTGTTTACCTAGTTACACTCGCGATGTCACTATTCGATCTCCAAGATGTATGCATAGCTATCGGATCTATAGCGACTCTCGATTTACCAATGGTCGTTGATCTGATTGGGATATATGGATTGAAAGGACCGTACTGTACGCTAACTACGACCAACTGGTTCTTGCAGGCACTATCAGTGATACCTAGGGGATCATGGGGCGATGTTGCTAGACGCTCTTACCATGATCCGTTGGGCAAGTCCGGAATTGTGATTCCGGTGCCGCAATGGTTGTGGACCCACGGCTAGCTGTATCCCTGAACCATTGAGGGTCACACAAGTACTGGATTCGAGATTCCCTCACGGATACTGAGCTCAATGTGTTGAGCATGAGAAGAGGATTTTGGGGAGTGCGACTTCCTAAAAGTCAACAGGGGTCAAACCGGGATTTGCCGATGTTGAGGGGCAAAATGGTCATTTTGCACTGGGGTTCTGAAAAATGGTTTTTTAGATCATAGTATTCAGTTTTGGAAACTGAATCGATCCGTCCGATCTGATCGGCTATCGGAGTTACGATGAAGTCACGGTGGTGGGGTTGAACCGAATGTTCACCCGTTGGACCCGGGCCCGTTGGGCCGGTCCAAGTCATCATTAAGTCTATTTAATTAGACTTAGACTTGATTAACTCATAACTTGAAAACCCTAAACCTAATAGCTAGAGTAGCCGCCCCCCCTCTCTCTCAAAGAGCCGCCGCCGCCGCCGCCTCTTCGCCGGAATTTGTTCCGGCCAAATTTGACGAGGAGAATCCGTCCGTGCAGATCTCGTCAGCTCTTCTAGTGCAGGCTGATGAAGGAATCTAGTCTCCGATCGTGGACCTGATTGGCGTTATCTACCAAAGTCTACCGTGAAGTGCCGATTTCTTTACGAAACCGGTCGGAGCTAGGCACGAGTTGCCAGCAAGGTAGTCACCTAAACATCCTATGAATGTCATAGAATTTTGTATTATATCGTATTGATCGTCTCCCGGCACCTGTTTTTCTGTTCTTCCGCTGCCTCGCCGGGGGGCATGATCCGGATCCCAACAGGTAGTCCCTGGATGTCTTTTGGGAAAACCTCAATAAACTCATTCGCAACCTTTACTTCTACCAGTCGAGGCCTATCAGTCGCGGTTAACGATGATACAACTAGAGAAGTTCTATTAACATGTTTGGGCAAAAACTGGAATGAACTTCCTACTGGTGGACTAACCATTACTGTTCGTGACTTAAAATCAATCACTACACCATACTTAGTTAACCAATCTATTCCCAAAATCATAACGAATTCTGGCATTGGTAAAACTATTAAATCAGCAGTGATCTTATGCCCTTGAAGTTCAAGTTATAATTTTCTAAACAATTCATGGGATACTAACTTCTCTCCCAAAGGTACTGATACACAATATCCTAATAATACATGCTCTGGCTGGATGAACAATTTCTTAACAAATTCGGTCGCAACAAATGAATGTGTAGCTCCTGAGTCAATTAAAGCCAGAGAAGGAAATCCAGCAATCATAATCTCACCTGTGACCACTGTTGAATCTGGATTGGCTTGTTCGGTGGTCATCACGTAAGCTCTGCTGGTCACCAGTTGCTGGGACTTTGGACAATGTTTCAAAATATGTCCACGCATTCCACACTTGTAGCAGACATTTTTTCCAAGTCTGCATTGTCCCAAATGAGGCTTCTGACATATAGGACATAATGGCCTATTATTACCAGCAGGGACTGAAATTATGGGTTGAATCTATAAAGGCTTTTGCTCTTGAGGTCTCTGCTGGTTCTTGTCCTGTTTCTTAAATGGCCTTTGATCCTTCTGCTGAAAGGCTTGTCGCTTCTGCTGCCTTTCCTCATCAACATCTTTCCAATCTCTTTCAATTTGCAGGGCTCTATCCACTGCTTCTCTATAGGTTCTTGGGTTTCTGTCGTCTAAACTTCTCTTGGGGATCGTCATTACTAGATCCCCTGCTGCTGGAAGATTGGCCATTGCCTCTGTTGTTATTCTGTTCTACCAGCATTCTTAACAGTTGTGTGATATTAGCATTATTATCACTCAGTTTCTTCTAGAGGAATACTTCTTCTAGTTCTTCCTGACATTTTATATTCTATAGCCCATAATCCACCACATGCATAAATCAGAACATGCTAAAATAAAAGACAATGCTCTGAAAATAAACTCACAACTTAGAAGAACTGACGATGAACTTTGATCCAGCTGATGGTGAGTGTGTTTATCTCAGGAACGTTGCTCTGATACCATGTTGTGACGCCCGAACCCACAGGAATCACGAGAATGGGGTGAATAAAAAATTTTTGAATAAAAGAAGGGCTAAAAGATAATTCGCTATAGGCTGTATTTCCTATAACTTGAAAGAAAACTCGAAACACAAACCGAACACAGACACAATACTAAATACTGAAAACGGCGCCAACTGCTGAAACATGTTTGCGGAAAAACAGAGTATATCATATAACATTGCAATTGCGATTTACAACCAGCTGCTATTCTATGTAAATATACAACCGTTGCAACTGATCTAATACAGATCCTACAAAAGATAAACAACATTATCCTAGACACGGATTACGTTGGCCCCTTGATAAACATAACCACCCCGTAATTATCTATGCCATAATCTAAAATAGCTTTGTTCCTTAACAATCCTTTCTTTAAACATTCCTTGAAATTCTGTAAATCATCGGGTTCCATCATTTTAAACATTTGCTTCCCATTTTAAAACTTTACTGAGAATCGAATTCGAATTTGGAAGCGAATCGTTGAAAGGGAACTGGTGAAAAGAAAACCAGTCGCAAGAGAATGGAACAGCACTTATGAAACAAAACTCTCTACTGTTCGCCAATATCGTTAAAATGAACCAGCTGGAATAAACAGAAACCAGCTGCAAGATCTCCTACTAAGACAATCGTATTTAAATGAAACGATTTCGTTGAAGTAAATAACAGATAGGATGACAAGACTACCTGCTGATATTTTGTAACTTAAAGAAACGACGTCGTTAGCGCATCAATCAGTCGCAAGGAAAAGCGCTAACACATATATATAAATGAATAGTACCAGTCGCAAGACCAATACCAGCTAAAATGAACAGTACTTAGAAAGGGATAAAGCAACTGCTGAACTATCACAATGGAATTGCACCTGCTGGAGAACAGTGTACCAGCTGGAATTTACGAAAGAAATCCAACGACTGAAATATTTCAATAGGAATGCACCTGTTGATGTACAGTGCGTCTGCTGATTTTATGAAAACAATGAAACTGCTGATGATCAAACTATCAGCTGATGAACAAACTATCAGCTGATGAACAATAAAATATGCAACAGCTGAACAAGAAATAGTGCGACTGCTGGTCGCAACTACTGAACTCAAACAATGCGACAGCTGAAATCTAACAAAGGAAATGCAACTGCTGGTTTTACGATAACAATGCAGCTGCTGATTTTCAACAAAGAAGTGCAACTACTGATTTTAACAAGGGAAAGATGCACCTGCTGATGAACAGTGCATCTGCTGGAATTTACGAAAGACACTTGTATTATCGAAACAATGATCGCGCTACCAGCCGTCGCCTATTAAACCAGACTTTGTACTGATTCAACCAGCAACCACCGATTACACAATCATCAAATCCCGATATTACAGCAAAAGGAAGAACATTCGTAAACATTATAACAATACAGCTGCTGAATCTTAACAAGGAAATACAGCTGCTGGAACATAACTCGACATTTGTAACATCAAAACAACAACTATGCCATCCGCTGTTGCCTATCAAACCATACTTTGCAATGATTCAACTAGCAACTACAGATTACATCGTTATCAAATCTTGATATTACAACTACTGAGCGAAGAACATTCATAATCGTTCTGGGAATCAACTCGAATCCTCAGTAATTTTAAAACATCTTAAACTTTCTGGAAAACATTTTTGGAAGCATCAAACATCCTTTAAAACATCATTTTGAACCCATCTTTTCTTCCCTTTCTATGTTTAAACATTTTAAAACATGAACTTCGAAACTTACAATAACATATAGGCAAGAAGACTCAGAAACATGAATATATGCTTTAAATGGTGAGTCAAGAAAAGCTTTTACTTGCCTTAACCGTAGCTTTGCAACAACAGCTGATCCCTGCAGAATTCTTCCCCTTGAGAAATACACGAACTTCTCTGCAAATTACTTTGAAAAACACAGGAGGATTTCTTTGAAAGTGATAAAGATCTTTCTTCAAAAACAGGCTTAAATACCGAAGGGATTAGTGGCAAGATACTTGTAATATTTAGCATGACACACTTCTAACAAGTTGCAGTATTTTAATAAAAACTCCCTTCTAACCATTTTAATTTGTGAAGTACCAAACCTTTTCCCAAAGAAATCATTTCACCTCCTTAAAACATTTTTCGATCGATTTAAACCAGCTCGTGCATCACTCTTTGGAGTCACCTGCTGGTACCAGCCGCAGCCCACCTTACTTGCTAACATCAATAAATCAGCAAGTTCATAACATTTAAAATTGCCAATTTGGCCCATGAAATCAATAAAATGCATAAATGTGGTCCTATGGATTTTGGGACGTTACATAGGCTCACTAGTTTTCTTGGTGCAGGTGAGTCAGCGCCGGAGCAATTGGGAGGTGGGGTCTGAATCAGCAACGGTGTGCAAGTGTTTATGCAAAGGCCAGCAATTCCGCGAAGTTGTTTCCAATTTCTTTTTGTTGTTTTGGATCTTTGCTAGATTTGTACTGAGATCTGTTGCAACAAAAGAGAATTCATGTAGATTCCCAACAGTTGTAATGTCTGCAATTGCGTTTTGTATTTTGGAAATGTTGTAATAGAAATCTGTGTTGTTAAATTTGGCGCCATTATTCAGACTTCATTTTTTTTATCATTTCCGTCCTTCGAATTTTTTCCCCTTCTATTTAATTCTTCTTAAATTCGTGACCCTGTAAGGTCTGGGTGTCACAAACACACAACCCAATCCATTGAGTGAAGCGTTAGAACAAACAACAAAACCACCTCAATCGGACGGCAGAGCCAACACAGGCGCAGTAGTCAACTTTTCCTTGAGCAGCTGAAAAGCATTCTCGCACTGCTCAGTCCATACAAATCTCTTGTCCTTCTGCGTTAATTGAGTCATCGGCTTTTCTATACTTGAGAATCCCTCAATGAAGCGACGATAATAGCCAGCCAGACCCAAGAAACTGCGAATCTCGGAAACATTCCTGGGACGCTCCCAGTTCAGAACGACATCAACCTTGCTAGGATCCACCGAAATCCCCTTGGCTGAAATCACATGTCCCAAGAATACGACGCGATCCAGCAAAAACTCACACTTGGAAAACTTTGCATACAATTGCTGGTCTCTCAGCGTCTGAAGGACAATACGCAAATGCTCCTTGTGCTCCAAAGGAGTCTTTGAATAGACTAAGATGTCGTCGATGAACGCGATCACAAACTGATCGATAAACTGTGGAAAACTCGGTTCATCAAATCCATAAAGACTGCAGGCGCGTTGGTCAAACCAAACGGCATCACCAAAAACTCAAAATGTCCGTACCTCGTACGAAACGCAGTATTCGCGACTTCCTGATCTCTCACTCTCAGCTGATGGTACCCGAAACAAATATCAATCTTTGAATACACCGCAGAACCTTGCAACTGATCAAACACATCATCGATTCTTGGCAACGGGTACTTGTTCTTGACAGTGGCTTTATTCAACTGGAGAAAATCAATGCACATCCGCATTGAGCCATCCTTCTTCTTCACAAACAGTATGGGCGCTCCCCACGGTGACATACTAGGATGAATAAAACCTTTCTCCAGCAAATCATCTAACTGCACCTTGAGTTCTCTCAACTCCGCTGGCGCCAGACGATAAGGAGCACGTGAAATTGGAGCTGTGCCAGGCACCAGCTCTTTGCTGAAGTCGATCTCCTGCCTCGGAGGAAAACCAGGAATCTCCTCCGGGAACACATCCGGGAAATGCCGCACCACGGGAACGTCACTAAGCTGAAAAAGGGAAGAAGAAGACGCATCCAAAGCGTAAATCATAAAGCCAGCATTCCCCAAATACAACAAGCTAAACATCTCCATCGCTGAGACCAACGGGATCTTCGATCTAGAATCCTGGCCCTAGAAGTCCCACTTCTCGCCAGACATAGGCCTAAAACGCACAATCCCATGGAAGCAGTCCACGGAGGCCCTATAGTTGGACAGCACATCCATCCCAACTATGCAATCGAAATGCCAAAGCATCAAACGGATCAAGTTCGCTAACAGGACATGCTCACCAAACCGCAACACGCCATCCAACAAAACCTCCTGGGAGAACAGGCTCACACCACCAGGGGTAGAAACAGAAACGACATCGCGCAAAGGAATGGTACACAGACCATGCTCAACAACAAACGAATCAGAAATAAACGAATGCGATGCACCGGTGTCAAACAACACGCGAGCAGTAAAGTCAAAGACACATCCATCCCAACTATGCAATCGAAATGCCAAAGCATCAAACGGATCAAGTTCGCTAACAGGACATGCTCACCAAACCGCAACACGCCATCCAACAAAACCTCCTGGGAGAACAGGCTCACACCACCAGGGGTAGAAACAGAAACGACATCGCGCAAAGGAATGGTACACAGACCATGCTCAACAACAAACGAATCAGAAATAAACGAATGCGATGCACCGGTGTCAAACAACACGCGAGCAGTAAAGTCAAAGACAAGACATGTACCTCCAGTCACCCGGCTCGGTGTCTCCTCGGCCTGCTCCCTCGTAATGGCATTAACCTGAGCATGCTGAGGTCCTGAAAAGAAAGACTGAGACGACTGTCCGAACCGCGATGGACCAGGCTGCTAAAACGGCCTAAACTGAGTCTCACCCAAACGGGGCTGCTGAAACTGCTGGGAACGGCCCCTAGACTGACCTCCATGACCCTGAGGCTGGGCCGCGGTCTGCTGTGATCCAGCTGACGGACACACTCTCGCAAAATGCCCGTACTGACCACAAAGATTGTAGGAACCCTGCACACAAACACACTGCGTGGACGGATGCTTTCCACTGCAAAAGTCGCAAAACTCAGTCCGATAACCACCGCTACTCGAGCTGCCCGAACCAGAAGAGCCAGAACACGACTTCTTCTTGAACTGCTGACCTCGGGGTCGAAACCTCTGACGGCCAGACTGCTGAGCCACCTGTGGCTGCTGCTGCTTCTGGGGCTGATAGGCTGACTGGGAGGACTGAGAAGACTGCGCTCCCTGAATAGCAGGACGACCACCCTGCGGTGCCTATTGCCGACGAGCACGATGGCTACGCAAACCTTCCTCAATGTCAATGGCACTTTCCACAGCCTCATCGTAAGTCTTGGGCTTACTAGTCAAAACCATCTGATACAACTCTTCATTCAAGCCCTCAAGAAATAGAGTCCGCTTGGCCCTCTCCCGGCCAGAAACATGGGGAACGTACGCCAACAGAGAACAGAACTTCCTAGCATACTCCCGAACAGTCATGGAACCCTGCTCCAGATGGTCGAAATCCCGCTCCCAGGCGTTCACATAATACTCGGGTACATACTCCTGCCGGAAGGTCTCGCAAAAACTGCTCCAAGAGATCCCAACACCGGTCTATTAAAATTCATAATAGACGAAGAAGATTCAGCAATAATAATTATCCAAATTCACGTAATTATTATCGATGGCCTACGCCTGTTGATATTGGTTACGAAGAAAGAAATCAATTCAAAAGCACAAAATACGACGGCCAATAAATAGTTGAATGGAATATCGATGGAAAATCTGAATATGAAATTCTCAATACATTACAAGAAATGGGCATGGCCCGCGCAGCCTATAAAATTAAAGGTCAAAATGAAGAAATAGCCACAACCTTGATTATTCAAGGCTTCACTGGACAATTAAAAAATTGGTGGGATAAAGCTTTATCCCTCGACTCAAAAATGAACATATTAAATCATACAATTCACACAGAAGATGAAAACGGAAATATCACTGAACAGAATGATTCATGTGAATTTTTAATAGTAACTATATCAATGTATTTTATAGGAAATCCAAACGAAGAATTTAATTCTTCTAAGATTATCCTAACAAACTTAAAATGTCCATCCTTGACTGATTATCGTTGGTATAAGGATGTTTTTCTTACTCATGTTCTTCGCCGGGATGATTGTAACATGTCATTTTGGAAGGAACGATTCATAATGGGACTACCCCGACTTTTTGCCGATCGAATAATTCAAAATTTAAAAACCACAATTGGTGCTGAAGATATTCCTTTCGAGGACATGACTTTTGGCCAATTATTCGCTTTTATTAAAAAAGAAGGATTATCTTTATGTTCCGAACTCAAACTTCAAGCCAAATATAGATCTGATCGTACTACAACTCGTAAAGAGTTAGGAAGTTTCTGTTCAATGTTTGGATTAATGAACATTGATCCCCCCTCTATCCGAAGAAAAAAGAAACAAAAATCTTTTCAATCCTATGATCAAACATCAAAATTTCGTACTCCAAGATTCCGTAAATATAAACGAACTACTCCTACAACCAATACTTTCAAATGTTGGAATTGTAACCAACCTGGACACTCATCAAATAACTGTCCTAAAAATCCAAAGAAAAATCATAAAAAAACACCTAAAGAAAAAATTAATGAATTAGTAGATGATATTCCTACTGATGAAAGTACTTCTACCAAAAATCTTTTCAATCCTATGATCAAACATCAAAATTTCGTACTCCAAGATTCCGTAAATATAAACGAACTACTCCTACAACCAATACTTTCAAATGTTGGAATTGTAACCAACCTGGACACTCATCAAATAACTGTCCTAAAAATCCAAAGAAAAATCATAAAAAAACACCTAAAGAAAAAATTAATGAATTAGTAGATGATATTCCTACTGATGAAAGTACTTCTACCAAAGATGACACTGAACCTGAAAATGATCAACCCTCAAAAGGCATCTGCCACTTATGTGTTATTTCAAAAGATAAATGGGAAGCAATTCTTGATTTAGTTCACCAAATCCCAGATCAAGAAACTCAAAAACAATACCCTAATAAATTAAAAGGCCTAATAATAGATGAATCTACGTAAAAACGTGACCCTGTTAAAGAACACTTCAGCTTAAGTACTCTGTTTGATAAATATCCTCAACAGAGTATCCTTAAACACATAACTACAAAAGACTTACAATCAGAAATCAATATGCTGAAAAAGCAAGTCAATCAACTTCAAAAAGATCTTTTCTCCTTACAAGAAAAAGATCTCGAATTGGAAACAAAATTACTACTCATTACTTCAAAACAAACTATACCAGAAGATATGGATGAAATCAATCTCAATCCTCTTAATCACGCATCAACAAGTAATTTCATTAACTCTATACAAAAAATTGAATTTCAAAAATGGTATGTTAACATAGATCTGGTTATAAATGATTTCAAAATTACTCTAATTGCCCTTGTTGACTCTGGGCAGATCATAAAATAACTGGGACTCATGGGAATGGGGATCGACGAGCTGAACCTCTACTCTGTCCAGCTTGGTTACCTGAAGATCCTGCAAGTGGGTAAAGCAGACTCAAACACCACAAAAGCTGGAAAACAAATTAGAGGTCAAGCCTCAGTACGAAGAGCAAATCAAAACAGCTAATCATGCTATAATCAATGCTATGAAATGCATGAGGGCTATCAAAGATCGGATAGCTAGACCAGCGTATCAACTGGCAAATCAAATCTCTCGAGCCTCTATACCACGCACCGCAAGTCAGCCGGTGGAAATCATCGGTCCGTGATCTTCAGGTTCCGTCAACCCATCACAGCTCGGTGGTCTTCAGACACAACAAATCAGTCGGTCACCACTCCGATGATAGCGTTGGACTTTTCAGGCACGATAAATCAGTCGGCCAGTCACAACGTGGCTCTCAAACAGGTCATCAAATCAATCTGTCAATCAGGCTCAAGATGTATGCATGTATGCCAATTCAATACTCAATTCAAATGCATACAATTCAATACGTGAAAACAGAATGTAAACTCGATCAATTCAACATGATGTATCACGTAATTCACAGAATCATATCATCAAGTCTCACAACATCAATTACAGCCATGTTCACGCTCAAGCTGCTAAATCTGCTCAACTCGTACCTTTCTACTCAAATCTAACTCAAAAGATTCTTACAAAGGCACGGTACAACAACTGAAGCAACTCAGCTTCTTCCTGTTTTCGAAAATTCCAGCAGATACCTCCTGCGAATTCAAATCTGTCACAGGACTTCACATATAAGCTTAATTCTAGTTCAAATCTAAACCTAAGCATCATAGGCTACGGTCAGAACCTTGCTCTAGTTCTATAAGTCTACCGAATCTAGAAACAACAAGAAATGCTCACCCAGAAACTCAAACCAGCAAAAGAACCAACGAACTTCTCTGTAAGAGGACACAACAACTTCGCACTTCTTTTCCAACGTTAATTCAGGGCTTCCAATGGGTAGCAATCGAAAGAGCAACTCTCAAGGAATCCAGCGACACCAAAATCACTCAAATCATCGGCGGAGAACGGCGGCAATCGATGGAAATAGGTCACGGTGAACAGTAGCTAATCGAGGGTTTGGGAAAGGAGATAAGAAATATCGGGTCCAGAATATTTCTAAGTGTCGATCAACACTTCTATATGTATAGCCCTTAAATCCCACAGCTGCTGATCACAAAATATCCAGTCGACGTGAACAGTAGATATCTTACAGCATATACCATCTTACTCTTTCGATAAAACCAGCAGCAGCAACCAACCGTTGCATTCTCAAAATAACATCAAAACAACACCGTTCAAACTAACTCAAACGATGTCGCAGAGCTTCACCAGCTGACAACAGATACCTAAGAAACAAACCATCTACTGGTCGCGTTAAATAATTCAAAACGACGTCGCAAAGGATACGTCACCCTATCTGCTAACAGCTGGGTAAACACACCAGCGACTGGATCACGCAAAACCAAATCAAAACGACGACGCGTTAATTAATCCAAACGATGCCGTAATGGTTACGTAAGCATTGCTGCCAACAGCTGGTCACCCAGTCGCAATACTCAAAACGCAACGTTTTCAACTTATTCAAACGACGTCGCTTCTCATCATTCTCGTATTTGTGCGCCCGCTTCCAGAAGCAACCATTCTAAGCGCAACTACTGCCAGCAGATAACAACACGTCACGCCTACTTCATCTCTTCTGATTCAAATCCACCAGACGAGAGCTACAGTAACGTTGACCCGCGTTGACTTTCTCTACAAGAACTTGCTGCTGGCAGACTTTACCAAAATTCGCTACGTCTTCTTCTTATACTTAGAGAATTTCAAAAACGCAAAATCCTCAAATTCACGTGGCTAATCCCAATCAAAAAAACTTAACCACTAATCTAAATCTTATTCCTCACATTCTCCCCACCTTAAGAGATTTCGTCCTTGAAATCAAAGGCAAACTCAGGGACTTTCTCTACAAGAACTTGCTGCTGGCAGACTTTACCAAAATTCGCTACGTCTTCTTCTTATACTTAGAGAATTTCAAAAACGCAAAATCCTCAAATTCACGTGGCTAATCCCAATCAAAAAATTAACCACTAATCTAAATCTTATTCCTCACATTCTCCCCACCTTAAGAGATTTCGTCCTTGAAATCAAAGGCAAACTCAGGGAAAAACAATCAAACAATCAGAATACGAAACAGAAATTCATCTAATTCAAACCCAAGAGTTCAAGATAACTGGGAAATCAACAAACAACAATTAGGGAAGAACATAACCAGAAACCGAAATCTAATACAATATCTACTCGAACAGATGCGGCCACTCGCGCTGCATCTTCTCTTCTGGTTCCCAAGTTGCTTCTTCTCTGCCATGCTTGCTCCATTGGACCATCACCAACGGAACTACTTTGTTCCTCAGTTGCTTCTCCTTTCTATCCAAAATCTGAACTGGATATTCAACATAATTCAAGGCCGAATCCAGCTCAACTTCGTCGGTTCTCAACACATGGGACGGATCTGGCTCATATTTTCTCAACATTGACACATGAAAAACATCATGCATCGTTGCTAACTCTTCAGGCAGCCTCAATCAATAAGCCAACTATCCAATCCTCTCAAGAATCTCAAAGGGACCAACGTATCTAGGAGCTAATTTTCCTTTAAATCTGAAGCGCATCACGCTTTTGAAAGGAGAAACTTTTAAGAATACTCTATCGCCAACCTCAAACTCTAACGGTCGACGTATTCGGTTTGCATAGCTGGTAAATCTATCTTGTGCAGTCTTCATTGTACGTCGAATCAAATCAATCTGATCTTTCATGTGCTGCACAAATTCAAGGGTAGAAAGCTGTCTCTCACCAACTTCTTCCCAACAAATCGAAGATCTGCATTTTCGACCATACAAATCTTCAAATGGAGCCACCCCGATAGTCACCTGGTAGCTGTTGTTATACGAAAACTCAACCAACGACAAAGAATCCTGCCAGCCACCACTGAAATCCATCACAACTGTTCGCAGCATATCCTCTAAAGTCTGGATGGTCCGCTCAGACTGACCATCTGTCTGTGGGTGATAGGCTGTACTCATAGCCAATCTCGAACCCACGCTGCCTGCAAGCTCTTCCAAAATCAGGAAGTGAATCTTGGATCTCTGTCTGACACTATCAAAACAGGCACTCCATGCAATCTAACCACATGGTCGATGTAATGCCCGAAATAATTAAGAAGAGATTTGTAAATAATTGATTTTTATAAAGCTTGATTATGAGCTCGGATTTCTTCTGGAAGTTTTGGGTGATTAAGGAACTTGGTATCGTTGAAATTCGCTAAGTATGGGAACCAGACGAAGCGACCAGACGAAGCGATTTGATGAAATCGTTCAGCAGCAGGCTACTGTAGCTTGCGACAGGTTGAATTTTGAATTCCAGTCGTTGCGCTGGATTCTCGTTGCAGCTGGAAGCAGACGCGCGAATACAAGGATCAACGAGGAAGCGCCACGTGTTGGCAGGAACCTCGATACGATGTCGTTTTGCATGAATTAGCAACCAGGCGAGGAATTGGAAATCAGTCGATAGATTGTTGTATCTGCTGGTTACCCAGTCGAGGGAGCAATGCGACACTGTTTTGATTATAAAACAGGAATGATAATACGTCACCGTTTGAATAAAGTAGCGAAACCAGTCGAGGGAATAGGAGAGCGACCAGCTGCTGGTTTCTTTTAATCGAAGTAATACCAGTTGAGGATACATAAAGACGTCATTGAGATTAGTTATAACGACATCGTTTTGATTTTCGAAGTGTTGCGACTGGATTCATGTTGCGACTGGTTGCTACTACAGCTGGTTGTTGCTTCTGCTGAAGAACAAGAGAATGATATTCGAACAGCAACTAAGGAAGATCAACAACAGTTGAGGAATCTGTTTATCGTTATCCACTTTCGAAGCGGTTGGAGTATATCCTGTTTGAATACTCAGCATAACACGTGGAATTCATACCGATTTCGTTGGAAATTCCACCAGAACCAGAGACTTGCACTTATAAATAGGATTGAATTCGAATACTGGAACACCGTGAATATTGATATTGAACTGTGATTCTGTGAAGTTCCAGGGAGGTATTGAAACAGAGTTTGAAAGCAAGAAGTGAAGTGTTTGCAAAACAGAGAATACGAAGGTATAATTTGACAGAAGAGTCAGGGACTAGATTACTCGAGAATGATATTTCTTGAGTTATCCCGTTGAAATCACATAAATGTTTGATTATTGTTCTTGATTTAGAACTTGAGTTGTGTATGTGTCGATCCATCACAGGTAGTGGATCTTTTATGTTTGCATGAGTTTGCATACTGAAGAAGAATTGAATTGATTCTAATGCCCATGACTGAGTTGGCCTGATTTTCGAAGCCGGAGATGGTTTCGATAGATGAATATTCATTTCAAGATCGGATACGAATCTTGATGGCATCGAACTGAAATGGAATCAATTCTGAGATCGAAGAAGAGAACTAGAATAATTTCATTGCATTGCATTTTATTACAGTTGATACACTGTTATTTGCTTTATTGATATTCTTTGTACCTGCTGATTATACTAAGATGATTCTCACCGGAGTTTATCCGGCTGTTGTTGTGTTTTGTATGTGTGCATGACAACAGGAGGAAGAAACTAGTGGGGAGCACTCAAGGGTAGCGAGAGATAATTACCTAGACGCTGGATCAGCAGCAGGAAGAATGAACACCAACTGATAGTTTTGTTTTGATAGTTGGTCTTAGGTTGCTCAAATCTGGTTTTGTATGTAAAAATTAAACGTGTACTAGTAAACTTAGTTTGTACCTACTGAGGACAATGACGTGTTTCCATAAATGAATAATGTTTACTATACAAGCTGACGTTTCCTTTAAGCTTCTGCGGGTCGAAACAACGCTTCTGATGAAAATTTTATGCTCTTATATACGAACCAGATTAGATTTACTAAACTTGTTTAGTTTAATTTAATAACCCACTGATTGAGATTAGAGACTTAATTGTGAGCAGAGAGCCTCACAACAGGTGGTATCAGAGCCTACTACAGCATTAAGATCATTGGATTAGATGAGTGGGGGTAGATCGAGTTTTTCCTGAGTGATTACTTGATTGCATGCTTGTGTGATATATGTCTTATTGCTTTTGAATTTATATCACCTGATTATGTGAAGAACTGGTAAGACTATGCCGAGCAGATTTGAGATAGCATGTATTGAATGAAGCATGAATCAGAACTTGATCTTGTGAAAAGCAGTACAGTGATGTATGCTAATTAGAGGAGGGACTGAGATTGACTTGTTATTGATTGATGAGAAATGATGACCAAGTCTGTTTGATTTATAGATATGCCTCCGCGAAGAACAACTAACAGACCGACAGAGCAGGGTAGTACATCGACTGATATGTTGAATGCAGCTGCTACTCCGATGGAAACTTTGTTGAAACGGTTTCAGTCTTTTAAACCACCAACGTTGGCAGGAACAGAAAATGCGATAGAATGTGAGAACTGGTTGGAATATATTGAGCAATTATTTGAAGAACTTGAATATACCGATGATCGTCGGGTGAAACTGATAGTTCACCAGTTGCATGGTCTGGGCAAAAGTTGGTGGATAGCAACCAAGAAAGCGCTTGAGAATCAGGGTACTGTGATTACTTGGGCAGTATTTCGAAAAGCTTTTTATCAACGATTTTTCCCCGTTTCGTATCGGAAGGATAAAAGGGCTGAATTTGCAAATCTAAGACAGGGGTCATTGAGTATTGAAGAATATGTTGCTAAATTTACCAGCTTGCTTAAATTTGCTCCACATGTTGCTATCAGCGATGAAGCACAAGCTGACCAGTTTATCAATGGTCTGAATTCTGATGTGTTTACTTTGGTGAACACTGGTCGACCGAATACTTTTGCCGATGCGTTGAATCGTGCAAAAGTTGCAGAAGCTGGATTGTTAAGGCAACGTAGATCGCAATTTGTATCACCAGACGCAAGAACATCACAAGAGGAATTTCAAGTTCCACCGCCCCCTCGATTTGATGCTGGAAGTAACAGTAGTGGAAAGAAAAATTTCTTTACAGGATTAGGAAAACAATTTAAACGTTCAGGTACCAGTAGCTCCGCTAGTTCGAATGAAAATAAACAGAGGGAAATGGGGCAGATACCCGATGTGTACTGTGCTAAATGTGGAGGACGACATAATACAAAACAGTGTAGAGGAGTATTTGGTCGTTGTAACCTCTGCAATCAACCTGGACATTTTGCACGAATTTGTCCTCAACGTGGTGTTGAAAGTTCACAGAATTCAGGGGTGGAAAGGCAAGTGTCCTCTGTATCTTCATTTCAACCCCAGAATCAGCAGCAGGGTAGACAAGGAGGAAGCCAAACAGTAAGTCAACCTCCAAAACAGCAAGCACGAGTGTTTGCTTTGACTGAAGAACAAGCACAAGAAGCTCCTGATGATGTTATTTAGGTAACTGTTAATTGTGAAATTTTTTCTGCTTATGTGTTAATTGATACGAAGTTTTGTTACTGCATGATTCCTATATGCATATAGCGACTGCTGATGAGTTCGAGGACGAACTCGAATTTTTAGAGGGGGAGAAATGTAATGCCCGAAATAATTAAGAAGAGATTTGTAAATAATCGATTTTGATAAAGCTTGATTATGAGCTCGGATTTCTTCTGGAAGTGTTGGGTGATTAAAGAACTTGGTATCGTTGAAATTCGCTAAGTATGGGAACCAGACGAAGCGACCAGACGAAGCGATTTGATGAAATCGTTCAGCAGCAGGTTACTGTAGCTTGCGACTGGTTGAATTTTGAATTCCAGTCGTTGCGCTGGATTCTCGTTGCAGCTGGAAGCAGACGTGCGAATACAAGGATCAACGAGGAAGCGCCACGTGTTGGTTACTGTTACGCACGAGGAATCAGCAGCAAGAGTTCTTACGCACCTGCTGGTTTATGTACCTGCTGGTATATTGATGTATCGACTGATTGATGACGTAGGTGCGACGTCGTCGTTTTGGTAATAAACGCGAAGCTGTCGAGGCGAGTATGTGAAATGGGGTTCCAGCTGAAAGAAAAATGCGACAACGTTTTGAATTATGAACAGGAACCTTGATACGATGTCGTTTTGTACGAATTAGTGACCAGTCAATGAGTTGTTGTATCTGCTGGTTCACCAGTCGGGGGAACAATGTGATGTCGTTTGATTTATGAACAGGAATGGTAATACGTCAC
>KQ997622.1:0-27850 GCA_001598015.1 Dorcoceras hygrometricum | reverse complement strand
TCAGATCCAACAACTTGATCACCTTGATCATCTTCAAGGAGAAAACCATATCTCTCAGGAGCCCTAGGAACCCTTTCGGATCTCCTAGGTGTGACCATTTCTGGTATTGGCTCTGGAGGTGCGGGAGACTCACCTGGTACTTCGATTGGATCTTGAACCTCTTCGAGTTCTACTATTCTGCCCTTTCTATCAAGTAGAAATTCCCTTTCCACAAAGGTGTCATTCCTAGAAACAAACACTTTTGTTTCGCTGGGATAGTAGAGTAGTACCCAGTGAAATTCTTTGGATACCCAATGAAGTAGCATAAGATGGATCTCGTATCCAGCTTATCTCCCACTGTCTGCTTCACGTAAGCAGGACATCCTCAAATCCTCATGTATGAGTACTTGGGTGGTTTGCCCATCCATATCTCATATGGAGTCTTATCCACTGCCTTAGTGTGGATATTGTTCAACAACATTACCGCCGTTTCGAGCGCATAGCCTCAAAATGAGGTAGGAAGTTCAGTGAAGCCATCATAGATCGAATCATGTCCAACAAGGTCCGATTACGACGCTCCGCTACACCATTGAGATGTGGTGTGGTTGGAGGGGTCCACTGTGCGAGAATCCCATTCTCTTTCAGATAATCTTGAAATTCAGCACTCAAGTATTCACCACCTCGATCAGATCGAAGTTCTTTAATACTTTTGCCTAATTGATTTTCTACTTCAGCCTTGAATTCTTTGAACCTTTCAAAAGATTCAGACTTGTGCTTCATTAAGTACAAGTACCCATACCTAGAGTAATCGTCGGTAAAAGTGATGAAGTATGTGTGACCGTATTTAGTACCAATACTAAACGGGCCGCACACATCAGTATGGATCAAATCCAATAGGCCTTGAGCACGCTCACCCTTGCCCTTGAAGGGTTTTTTAGTCATCTTTCCCTTAAGACATTGATTTTCTACTTCAGCCTTGAATTCTTTGAACCTTTCAAAAGATTCAGACTTGTGCTTCATTAAGTACAAGTACCCATACCTAGAGTAATCGTCGGTAAAAGTGATGAAGTATGTGTGACCGTATTTAGTACCAATACTAAACGGGCCGCACACATCAGTATGGATCAAATCCAATAGGCCTTGAGCACGCTCACCCTTGCCCTTGAAGGGTTTTTTAGTCATCTTTCCCTTAAGACAAGATTCACAAGTCGGCAGGGAGTTAATGTCTGACATATCAAACATGTCACTCCTAACTAACTTGTTCATCCTACTTAGAGAAACATGACCTAGCCTAGCGTGCCAAAGTTGCGCTGGGTTCAAGTTATCGTGTTTCCGTTTAATCGTTGTTGTATGTGCTTCTACATCGCGAGTTGGAACGTCTTTTAATTTTAAGGTGTATAAATCGTTTTCGCGTTCCCCAATTCCAATTAAACATTCATTCTTCTAAATATTGCAAATCGAATTAGCAACCATACAAAAATATCCATCACTATCAAGCATAGAAACAGAAATAATGTTCTTTATTAATTCGAGAACACATAAAACGTTTCTCAATAACAACTTAAAATCAGAAGACAGAAATAAATAAACATCTCCTATAGCTACTGCAGCAACTCTTGCTCCATTGCCAAGCCTCAAGTGGGTCTCACCCTCTCTAAGACGTCGGCTTCTTGTCATCACCTACAAATCATTACAGATATGAGATCCACATCCGGTATCAAGTACCCAAGAAGTCGAACTAAGAGACATATTTATTTTAATATAGAACATACCTTTCGCAGTTCGCAACTGCTCGAGGTTCTCCTTGCAGTTCCTCCTCCAATGTGAGACCTGGATTTGTATTAAGAATTATTGGTTGATTGTATCGGTTTTTGGGAGTTTTCTGCTGGTTAAATCTCTGTTTGAGAGATTGGTTTACATTTTCGGGTCTGAAATAGCATTTGGAGCAATTCTGGAAGTTTTCGTGTTTTTGAGATTTTAGAGTATCAGCTGGTTTTGTGAGCTAGATGCTGGTCGGTGGCCAAACCAGTCGAAGCGTGTTTTAGCGCGAGATTCCTGAAACGCCGCCGTTTGCGTGAAGTCTGGTTGCGCATGCTGTGATCAGCAGATGCTTTAGCGTAGTTGCGTTGAGGACTAAAACGACTGCGTTTAGTTTAGTTGGCGCAACGTCGTTTGGATGTTGCGTCTGGTACCAGCTGGTGGATTTGCGTGCGTATGTCTGCTGGTTGTTCAGCAGAAGCAGATGTCAACGTGGGTCAACATTCCTGTAGCTCGAAGCGGAAACGTCGTCATTTCGTTGTTGCGACTGGGAGTCCAGCTGCGAGTGATTTTCTCCGTTGTTGCTTGCTGCTGGTATTTCGCGAGAGCTAGCGACTGGATGACGTCAGTGGAGCGACGTCGTTTGAGTTAGTTGCGACGCTGCGTATTGAGGTTGCGACTGGAACCAGCTGAGAGAGAGAAGCGTTGCATTGTTTTGTTCTTGCGACTGGATACCCAGCTGCTGGTATAGTATCCTGTGCGACGTCGTTTGAGTAAGTTGGTGCGACGCTGTTTTGAGAACCAACCGTTGGTTTGTTTTGCGATTGTTTTAGCGTTAATTGAGAATCAGCAGTTGGTTCCTTGCGTCTGCTGATTGTAGTGTTCCTGCTGATTTCGTCGGTGGACAATTATTGGTATTTATTTCCAGTCGTTGCAAGTGCTATTTATAGGAAGACTTGATCTTCGATTTGTGATATCAGTTCCCATACTTAGAGATTTCCAGCCTTTCGTTCTTTGTTTTTCGAACCCTAGAGCACTGTTCACCGTGAGATATTCCGGTGAATTCCCGTCGTTTCCGATGGTTGTTTTGCTCGTGCGAGGTAGCGTTGAACTTCTCTCGAGAAGCTCTTACATTTCATACCAGTTTTAGAAGCTGTAATTGGCTAGTTGAGGAACGCGAAGTTGCTGCCGTTCGAGTGTTGCGTCGATCGGGTAGAACTATGTTCTGGTTTTTGGTGAGATCTTGTTCCTAGCCATAGTTTTAAGCTTTCTGTGTAATTGTTGAGGTATAGTGAGCAGTTGGTTGAGTGCGACTCCCAGCCGTGAGCTTGATTAGCAACCCATAAGATTTATGTTGTGTATGCCGTGTGTTTATCAGGCTTTTACCAGAGTCTTCGGGATTCCTTTGTGGTAACCAGCGTGTGCTAATTGTTTCTCAGTATAAGGTACGGATTTGAGCTTGATTTACAGTGAAGTTATGGCTTGGATGAATTGTAGTCGCTGGTATGTGGAATGGCCGTGCCTGCTGGTTGTGTCCTGTTGAGGATTGTGTATGCTGTTGTGTTATTGTTGTGTTGCATATGTTATATGCTTGTATTCCAGCATGTTGCATACACGCATGGTATTCCTTTCCAGTTTTGGTAGTCTTTGTACCTTGTTCTATTGTTGTTATTTCTTACCAGGATGTGAGGGCGAGCGGCAATACCGCACTCTCATCTCCCTGCTGGGATCGTAGCCACCATGCGCCGAGTGGTTAACTACCACAGTTCATGGGCGAGGCAACAGCAGGTTGAGTTGTTTGATGCATCTGGTAAGTGGGTGTAGTGTCATGGCGAGTGGCTCACTACCACACTGTGAACACACCCCGTGGCCACTGTATGTTGTTGATGATTCTTGGAGCTATGCTTGAGTTCCTTAGCTCCCTCGAGGGTCGAGCCTTCCGTTGTTATTTGGCGTCTCATGCATAGCATCTGCATTTTATTCCTTACTGTTTATTGCTGTTGTATTATTGCTCTCCGTACTGGGGTTTGACCCCATGTCCCTCCGGGGCTTGGTTTGTTTCTTTGTTATGTTGTTTTCAGGAAACCCAGGTTCTACAGCTGGTCGTGGTTTTAATCCAGCTGGTGGTGCCCCAGGAGGTGGATATCGTGTCCCAGTTGCATATAGCATATATATATATATGTATCAGTTAGCCAGGGGGATGCCCTGTGCTTTGTTGATGTACCCGTAGGGGAGTCTGATACATGTTTTGAATTATGTATGCTTTATTGTTTGTTGTTTTATGAATTGGGAAACTTATTTTAAGTATTGTTGTATTTTAAATTATATGTTTAAAACCGTCGGGCCTAAAAGCGAAAATTTTACCCTCTTTTTGATAGCTTCCGCATGTGTTTATCTCTTGTGAGCACAAGGCCTGACATCCAATTCCCAGGCTTGTGACAGTGGTGGCAAACATCCTCGCTCTTGTTTGGCTTGGAAGCCTTTGCCTTTGGCTTCTTGGTGGGCTTATCCTCCTTCGCAGGGGCAGAACGCTTCTTACCCTTGCGTCTGGGCCCCTTCTTCGTAGAGGAAGAAGAGCCCATAAGGAGGACGGGCTTGTCCTTCTTTATGGTTCCTTCGAACACTACAAGCATGTTAACCACCTCTTCAAGGGTGGCTGCCAGCTTGTTCATGTTGAAGTTGACCACAAAGGGATCGAATGCAGTAGGCAGTGAGAGGAGAAGCACATCCACAGACAGCTCGTGTGGAAGTGTGATATCAAGGCCCGACAGCTTTTCAACGAGCCCAATCATACGAACCCCATGCTCGCGGACCGAAGTCACATCGCGCATGCGGCTCGTCATAAGCTCCTTGACAGCCGTGAACCTCTCATGTCGAGAGTTCTCCCCGTACAGTTCTTTGAGATGAAAAGTATGTCAGCAGCATATTTTGTCTTCTCAAAGCGCCGTTGCATTTCATTGGACATCGACGCCATCACATAGCTTCGAGCTTTAACCTCGTCATCCCACCATTGTTTAAGCGTTACCAGCTCCTCAGGGCTGATATCGGTAGGGTCTTCCTTCGGAGGACTCTTCTCTATCGCATAAAGAAGTTTCTCCGAAGCCAATAAAAGATTGAGGTTGCGGAGCCAGTCTTGGTAGTTCAGACCGGTGAACCTGTTGCTATCCAGTATAGCAGCGAGCGGGTTTTTCATCGAAACCATTTTATAATGCAGTAATACTGAAAAGGAAAGCATACATCACTAACTATATATAAAATAATCGCTAAGACATAAAACAAGGTCATTAAGTTTTATGAATTACCCTCCCACTATTTTAACGATTTCACCACCCTCTAATGAAATCGAGAAAACAGGTTTCTTTAGTGGGTACACGGAGCCCAATCAAGCGATCATGGACCCGAATAATATCAGCCATCCATGACCCCCAAAAGGTAGTTTCCGATTGCAACCGGTGCAACCTCCATGTATTCACCTCACGTCCAGTAAGGGCCCAATAATATGACGCCGTTTACTATCACGTGTCAAGATGACCCATCAATGTTGAGTCGTGAAGGACGGTCCCCTTAACGTCCCCAATAATATGAGCCAACGTTAAAGGGAGTTCCAACCGACTCACAACGAGTGTCAATGGCGTAGACAGCTTTCCGGCATACATGACCCCCTCAATAATATGAGCCGGCCATGTATACGGGTAGCATCGACGTACACCCATTGTTGATGGAGTGTAGGGATAATTTAAACAAATTTAAATTCCCTTTAGTTTATCGAATAAACATTTATCTTGATATAAGTTTTAAATCATATTTAAACCGAGGGATTTTATTTTTGAAAATTTGGTCTCATGCATTTATTTTAAATCAAATTTAAAACATGCCTTTAGTTTATCGAATAAACATTTATCTTGATATAAGTTTTAAATCATATTTAAACCGAGGGATTTTATTTTTGAAAATTTGGTCTCATGCATTTATTTTAAATCAAATTTAAAACATGCAACATGCGGATTCAATTAAACTATATATCACATATATATAAAAATTGGGATGATTGATCGCGAGAGCTATGCGGTCCGTGGTTGCCAGTCACGGACCTGGGTCCAATCCTAGGGGTAATGCAATATGCAATGCAATCCTATTACAATGCTTTCGGTTTTACAGATCTTCGGTCTTCAACATTCTTGATCGTCATTGTCCACCGTCTTCGGATGTCCTCCCACTAAATCTAGTAATTTTACATTTAAATTTACCATGACATTTAAGGGATACATTTATCAAGGGGTGGGAACGGACCACAAACAGGCCCACTTTAAATGACAATCAAAATATTTACAAACCGAATCACGAAAACCTATCGCATACACCTAACAAATTGGGCACGGCTCTCGATCATCCCAATCATGCAGATAATCTAATTAACATGCATAAATTAAATAATCTTATTATTTATCGCAAAATCATATTTTAATTACGAAATCGCATTTTATAAATAAAATCGTATTTTGTCGATAAAATCAAATTTTAATCAACAAAATCATATTTAATTTATAATCATATTTCAAAATTAAAATCGTATTTTGCAATTTTAATTGTATCAAATTGGGCTTAAAATAATTCTAGGCCCAAAAATCTCAAAATTTCAAAATCGACCAAAACGGGCCCGATATCGAGTATCGGCCCGAAAACTTCACGGGCTGCCCGGGACAGGCCCGAACTAAACCCTAGAAGAATTCAGCCGTCACGACATCGCCGGAGCTTTGCCGGGCGGCGGCCGCCACGACGAAAATCGTGCGCGGCGCAAGGCCACGCACGGCCGCGACAAGCGCGGCGCTCCATGCGCCATCGTGCGCCAAAGATGGCGCACAGCAGGTCGGCCACCGTGCTTTAGATTTCGTGGCCAGCGCGCGCATATGGCAGCCTCCTCGCGTGACCAGCGCCCGACATCCAGCATCCAACGGCGCAACAGCTTGCGCGTGTGGCGGCCGATCATCAGCGCAACAATCGCGCCCAGCGGCTTGCAGCAGCGGCCGGCCAGATCGTGCAACGCTTGCGAGAAGCGGCGCCCAGCTCTCGGTGGCGAAGCACGGGCAGCGCGCAACGAAGTGCGCACGGCTGCTGGCCATGGCCGGCCACCATGCGCGGCCAGCGGGCATGGCGTCGCCCGCGCTGTGGCGCGCGGCTGGTGGTTTTAAAAAAAAAAACTTTTGTTTCGATTTGAAATCTGTGAGATTAGATACAATATGGCACTATTGTATTGATCAGATCCGAACCTCAGCTCTGATACCACTGTTGGGGAACCACGGCGGATCCGGATCATGCCTCCCGGCGAGGCAGCGGAAGAACAAAATGGGCCGGGAGACGATCAATACAATTCTATAATCAAGCAATCTATGACATTCATAGGGTGTTTATCATTGATTACCTTGCTGGCAAATCGTGCCTGGCTCCGACCACTTTCGCGAGGAAACCGGCACTTCACGGTAGACTGCGGTAGATAACGTCAATCAGGTCCACGACCGGATACGAGACTCCTTCGTCAGCCTGCACTAGAAGGCCTGACGAGATCGGCGTGGACGGATTCTCCTGGAAAGATTGGCCGGAACAATTTCCGGCGAAGCGGCGGCGACGGCGGCGGCGTGAGGTTTGAGGAGAGGGGGCGGCGGCTTTTGATGCTAGGGTTAGGGTTGTGAGTTGAGTAGTAGTTTTCATAATGAAGCTTAAGTCTAATTAAATAGACTTAGTCATAGTCTTGGACCGGCCCTGATGGATCTGTTTTGACAGATCCTGATTAAGTTTTGAATTACACAAAACCTGTTATTGTGTTTCTAACAATTCTACTTGAGTGTACAGATTTTAGGATCAAAGAAGAAGATCAGCAGTAGCAGAATCTGTCCAGTCGTGTTTTGAATGTTAAGTTCGGCAGTTGGTTTGGTTTATCAATGTAAACGGCAGCTGGATTAACAATGGAGACGTCCAAAGTTGAGTCGGTTGTTCGTAATCAGGTGGAGGCCAATTTAGACCAGCAGTTGTGATATTTGCTAAAGAGTAAATCGTATTTTCGGAGGCCTAAACAAAGGAATTTGGCCAAAAATGGAGTAGCTCACTGCAGAGTAGTGAGTCTTGCTCGTTGGACCGTTTCGGAGGGAATATCACAGGCCTCATGCGAAAATGTGATCTGGAACAGAATCTATGAAGTCTGCTGGAAGAAATGTCGAAGAAGAAGATGAACAGTAGAAGTCTGGAATCAGTAGCGCAAGAGCTGGTATCAGCAATGATGACGTCAGCATATCTACTGGAGAAAGCTACGAGCAGCAACGATGACGTCAGCATTGCTGATTGAAAGAAATCGAGAAACAGCTTTGATGATGTCAGCCTATCTATTGGAAGAAGCTGCGAGCAGCAACGATGACGTCAGCATTGCTGATTGAAAGAAATCGAGAAACAGCAAAGCTTACGTCAGCATATCTGTTGGAGGAAACTGAAATCAGTAACGCTGATGTTAGCATATATGTTGAAGAAGCTAGTGGCAGCACCCGTGACGTCATCATAACTATTACAAGAGCTGTTGGAACTATTACAAGAGCTGTTGGAACTATTACAAGAGCTGTTGGAACTATTACAAGAGCTGTTGGAACTATTACAAGAGCTGTTGGAACTATTACAAGAGCTGTTGGAACTATTACAAGAGCTGTTGGAACTATTACAAGAGCTGTTGGAACTATTACAAGAGCTGTTGGAACTATTACAAGAGCTGTTGGAACTATTACAAGAGCTGTTGGAACTATTACAAGAGCTGTTGGAACTATTACAAGAGCTGTTGGAACTATTACAAGAGCTGTTGGAACTATTACAAGAGCTGTTGGAACTATTACAAGAGCTGTTGGAACTATTACAAGAGCTGTTGGAACTATTACAAGAGCTGTTGGAACTATTACAAGAGCTGTTGGAACTATTACAAGAGCTGTTGGAACTATTACAAGAGCTGTTGGAACTATTACAAGAGCTGTTGGAACTATTACAAGAGCTGTTGGAACTATTACAAGAGCTGTTGGAACTATTACAAGAGCTGTTGGAACTATTACAAGAGCTGTTGGAACTATTACAAGAGCTGTTGGAACTATTACAAGAGCTGTTGGAACTATTACAAGAGCTGTTGGAACTATTACAAGAGCTGTTGGAACTATTACAGAAGCTGTTGGAACTATTACAAGAGCTGTTGGAACTATTACAGAAGCTGTTGGAACTATTACAAGAGCTGTTGGAACTATTACAGAAGCATTTGTACTTTATATGTTCAAGAACCTTGAGCTATTGCAGCTCGTTTATAGCAGCGCAAAATTTTTACTGTTTGTCAAATCAGCACTGGCTATCTTTTTGATCCTATTTTCGGACCAACAGGCCCAACGGGCCCGGGTCCAACGGATGAACATTCCGTTCATCCCTATCACCGTGACTTCATCATGACTCCGATCGCCGATCAGATCAGACCGATCGACTCAGTTTCCAAAACTGAATACTATGATCTGAAAAACCATTTTTCAGAACCCCAGTGCAAAATGACCGTTTTGCCCCTCAACAGCGGAAATCACGATTTGACCCCTGTTGACTTTTAGGAAGTCGCACTCCCCAAAATCCTCTTCTCATGCTCAACACATTGAGCTGAGTATCCGTGCGGGAATTTCGAATTCAGTACTTGTGTGACCCTCAATGGTTCAGGGATACAGTTAGCCGTGGGCCCACAACCATTGTGGCTCTGGAATCACAATTCCGGACTTGCCCAACGGATCATGGTAAGAGCGTCTAGCAACATCGCCCCATGATCCCCTAGGTATCACTGATAGTGCCTGCAAGAACCAGTTGGTCGTGGTTAGCGTACAGTACGGTCCTTTCAATCCATATATCCCGATCAGATCAACGACCATTGGTAAATCGATAGTCGCTATAGATCCGATAGCTATGCATACATCTTGGAGATCGAATTGTGACATCGCGAGTGTAACTAGGTAAACACATTTACCTAAAACACTTCTAGTACTCTGGCCAGAGATTTATAAACTATTATCCCCTCAGATAGCATAGGATATCCACGCATGTCTGCGAGCGGTGAATCCTCGACAACGATGCATCGACTCCTACATGCATCGGGGTCTCACCCACTCCCATCGCCTAATGACCCCAAGTGAGTCGGCAAACGAGTCAAAGTGAGACGCCTATCATGTAGAGTCTCAATGACGTTTCGAGTCGTGAGGACTAATCAGTACAACCAAGACCTCGGACTTATCCACTCGACAAATGGTAACCACTTGGAAAGTCCGAACGAGGGTAGTTCGATAGATCACCAGGTCACTATCTATCTGCATGCTCAGAACATCACAATGTTCCCAACCAATGAAACATGGTACTTCGCATCGAAGATACTAGTCTCAATCTCGGGCGGCCTTATCCTCATTTTGACGGCCCAATTGACTAGGAACATGTTCAGAATACACAGTGACTATTAGATGTGTTTCATGATGGCCGTCATACCCACTATCACATCTAACATACACTTTGGTGTATTCTAGGTCTTTACTCAACGCAATTGTTAATCATTATACAACACAATGAAAGTAAAGAATGCCATATAAATAAATGCGAATATCATATATAAAGATTGTCATATACAAGTCTATAAACCCACACGCCACAAGTTGGCTAGTTGGGCATCTACTCTAACATAACTCACTCCTTTTACGCCTCAATGAGAAAGGATACACACACTTCTTTAACGTCTCAGTGCGAAAGACAACTAGACTTGTTTAACGACTCTGTCCAAAGACTAAAGGAAGTCGTTTTTATTTTTGATTCACTCAGCTAATCTAATCAGCTTTCTCAAATATATGTGAGTGAATCGTGTGTGAGATTTACAGTGTACGCTCAATCTCTCGAAAACAAAATCTCACACACTGGGAAGCGCTCCTCTTTGAGCTGGTTATCTGCTATCTTCCCATTGTTGTGCTTTCTTCTGTTTTTGTGTTCTGAATTTGCACAACACTTTTCGACTTTGTGCTTCGCTCTTTATTCTTCCCTCTACTTGAGCTCTGCTCTTGTTTATATAGCCTCTTTGCATATTTGTTCGTTGGACACAAATTATTAGCCGTTGAAAAGTCTTATGACACTGTTGTACTTTGTGTCCTTTGTCAATAAATGCGTCGTAGGCTTTTCTTCACTTTAAGCACGTGAGCACTTGTTCTGAGAAGACAACACAAACAAATTGATTTGAATACTGAAAATCATTCCTTGTATAGTCTTGTATTCAAATCGCTTTTCTCGTGGATTTGATAGCATCTTTCATGCTATCTGGGCTGGTTTGACCTTAACCAGCTTGCCATCTTATCTCCATTCTGGTTTGCACTGAGCTGGTCATTACTTCGAGCTGGTTGCTTTACTGAGCCGTTCAAAGCTCTCTTCTTCTCTTCTCATCTGCTCTTGTTCGCAACTGCTCTTGAGCTGATCTTCTAATTTGCTCTTGTCATATTCTCTTCTACTCAGTTGCTCTTGTTTGTCTTGTCCAGCTGGTTTGTCCTTAACCAGCTGGTTTCTAATCTGCCCCCTATATCTGGGCAGATTATGCTCTTGAGCTGTTCTCTAAGCTGGTCTGCTTCAGAGTTCTTCTGGATCAATGCAGAACTGTGACAGTGTGCCTATGCCAGCTTAGCTCTATGGAGACTGATCGAGTACCCCCTACATACAGATTCTTCCTCTGCTCCAATCAAGAGGGGTCACCTCGAGCTCGTCCAGCCTCTTACTGAAACATCCCACATATCTCAACTGACCTCCCAGCTGGTCCTTCAACTGGTTGCTCAGCTGAGTTCTTCGTACTGCGCTAATGATCTGATCTGCACTCGATCACTGCGCTTGTACTTGGCTTCGCACTCAATCACTGCCCTTGTACTCTGCACTTGATCTGCGCTTGAACCGTTCTGCTCTTCTCTTTACTGCGTTTGATTCATGTGCTGCTCTTGCTCCAAGCTGGTTCACCAGCTTGGTGTTCCCTGTACTTCAGGAAGTAAACTGATGTACCAGCTTGGGCGTCCCTTCACTGTTCCAGCGTAGATATCTTCAACCAGACTAGCTTAGGTGTCCCCTCGCTGTTCCAGTTTGGATGTCCTCTTGTCTACACCAGACTTAGCAAGCTGCGCATTTCACGTATATATATGTATGTATGTATGTATGTATATATATAATGGGATGATTGATAGATGTGAGCTATGCGATCCGTGGTCACCAATCACGGATCTAGTCCAATCTTATGTGATATGCAATATGCAAATGCAATCCTATTACTTAAGATTCTAGTTACATCTCTTCGGACTTCAATATCTTTGATCATCCTCCACCATCTTCAAGATTATCTCTCACTAAGTCTAATATTTACATTTAAATATCCATGAAAAATATGTTACATTTAAAAAGGGGTGGGAATGAGCCATAAACTGGGCCCACTTTAAAATGATATCAACAATATTACAACCAAACATCGTAAAACCTAGCATACACCTAACAAATTGATCATGTCACTCGATCTCCAAAACAATATTATTTTATACAATTAATCCAATTAATTGATATAAATAAACAATAAGATAATTTAATCAAATCAAATTTTATTATTATCCAAAAAATCTCATTTAAAATATAGAATCATATTTTATAAATAAAATCATATTTTGTCATTTTAATTGCATCAATATAGATATTTTCAACACCAATTAATTTAAAGAAAGAAAATTAAATTTTCATAAAATACAATTTTGAAAATGATTTTGGGCTTAAAACAATTTCAAGTCCCACACCTCGAGATAATAAAAAATAATTCCGGTCCAACCAAAAAAGCCTAACAGCAGTATCTGCCAGAAAACCCTTCGGTCTACCCGAGATAGGCATGTTCAGTGCTCTAGGTAATCATCGCCGCCGGACCGCCGCTGACCGCTGCCCCGACGCCGCCGCACGGCTCCCAAGCTGCTGCACGTTTCGACTCCCTCGATTGTGGTCGCATCATAATCCCGATCGATGATCAGATATAACTGATGTCCTCAGTTTACAAAATTGATTATTAGGATGCAAAATCAAATTTTTGGACCACTAAATCTATATATGTCAGGTTTACTCCTACTAATCATTTTGGAAGTCATACTCCCACTTTCCTTTCCACATTTAGCTCCATATTCATACAAGAATTGGGAAACCAGCACTTATGTGCCCCTCAATGGTTCAAGAATACGGCTAGTCGTGGGCTTACAACTCCTTGTGACTCCGAAAATTTTTTTCTACTTATCCATCGGACCATGATAAAGCATCTAGCAACATCATCCCATGATCCCCTAGGTATCACCTATAGTGCCTGCAAGAACCAGTCGATCATGGTTAGCGTACAACACGGTTCTTTCATCTCAATATCCTGACCGAACCAATGACTATTGGTAATCGAGAATCGCTAGAGATTCGATAGCCATGCATATATCTTGAAGATCACATAATGACATCGCATGTGCTACTAGGTAAACTAATTTACCTAAAGCCCATCTGATACTCTGGACAGATATTTGTAGCACTATTATCTCCGTAGATATCATAGTATAACCATGCACTAAGGCGAGCAGTGAATACCTCGATAAAAAGCATTGACTCCTACATGTGTTGTGACCTCACCCAACCTCGCCACCTCATGACCCTCAAGGAGTCGGTAAACGAGTCAAAATGAGACGACTATCATGTAGAGTCTCAATGATGTTTCGAGTAATGAGGACTAATATGTACAACCAAGACCTCGGGCTAAATCCACTCAACAAATGATAACCACTGGGATAGTCCGAACGAGGATAGTTCGATAGATCACCAGGTCACTATCCATATGCATGATCAGAACATCTCTATGTTCCCTATCAATGAAACATGGTACTTTGCGTCGCATCTGCTAGTCTCAAGCTCGGGCGGCCCTTATCCTCTTTTGGACGGTCCAATCGCCTAGGAACTCGTTTAAAACACACATTGACTATTAGATGTGTTTCTCGATAGACATCAAATCCACTATCATATGTAAAATACACTATAGTGCGTTCAAGGTCTTTATCCAACAAGTTTGATCAATAATAGGAAAGATGAAGAATTCCATATAAATGTAAATTATATGCATAAAGATAATTTTACAGTAGAGTCAACAAAGCCCACTACCAACACTTGGTTGGGTTGGCAGTTACTCTAACAAAACTATGTGGCTTTTAGCCTAGATAGCCTTGGCATTCATCCAGTCCACCTGAAATAGACTTGATCTTTGTGTTGACTTTCCATTGGTTTAGGTCGCTTGTAACACCCATAAATCCGAGATAGCTACATAGACCAACTAATTTATTTCATAAGGTAAAATGGATTTTTACTTTTCGTCATGATTTGTTATTTCCTACCTTTCAGGTTCATGCGGGATTCTGTTCCGAGAGGAGATTCCCAGAGGGAAGTACTCGAGCACGGTAAAAGTTGTTATTATCTTTTAAGTAAAAATTTGGTCCTACTACCCTATATAAAGATAAAAAGTTTTGGGAACGGAATACATTTAATTCTTGAGGGTTTTAAATTTATGAGTTAGCAGTTTTAATCTCAATATTTTAGGATAGCACTTTTTAAACCGAAGGTTTTTAAGTAGCAGATCACACCCCTAATCACCCGTCATGTTAAACACAAAAACCTAATCTGATAGACGGCTAGGGTAGCTCGGGACCACAATTTATTGTTTTCTGATCTGATCCGGATCGTGCTCATGGTGCATACTCCATCAAGGATTGCCTCTCAATCGTGTCTCTATTGTTAAGGCATGTCAAATTCCGTTCCTTGTTGCATCTCTGAATTCATATTATGTTACTTGCTTGTTGTGACGTCCGCATGCATTCCTGTTTTGGTGCTTCAAATTTATTAAAGTTTGGGAGAGTTTGTGCACTGCGTGCATGGGGTGTAGGTTGGTGTAATGTTTTCAACAAAAAAAACATATGGGAGGAAAGACTGTGCAGAGGTCACTTGCAGTTGGGCCTCCATCACTTTCCCGAGGTTACCTTCCTTTCTTTGTAGATTTCTAGGGATCGGATCTTTCTTTCTTCAAAGGAGTCTGGGCAGCGAATTTCCCCAACAACAGAGGGGTTTCCTGCCGTGGAGCTTTGGGGAGTGCCCTCTCAACCCTGAATTCCTGGC
The DNA here is from genome assembly GCA_001598015.1 of Dorcoceras hygrometricum. Lineage (NCBI taxonomy): Eukaryota > Viridiplantae > Streptophyta > Magnoliopsida > Lamiales > Gesneriaceae > Dorcoceras > Dorcoceras hygrometricum. The sequence continues at coordinate 12,898 of KQ997622.1, read as the reverse complement.
CAGGTCATAGGGGGTCTTTTGCTTGTTCTCCTCGTAGTTTTCACTTCTTCCACATTGACATACTTTTCTGTTTTGGTCAAGAGCTCATCGAACGTCCTTGGGAATTTCTTGACCAAGGATATGAAGAAGTCACATCCCCACAGGCCCTGGGTAAATGCTCCAATTAGCAGATCTGGGGTGGCAGCTAGCACCTCTATGACAATTCTATTAAACGTCGGATGTATTCTCGAAGGCTTTCTTGTTCTTTCTGTTTTATGTTAAAGAGGTTCAACGTTGTCATTGGGTTGCTTCTTGCTGTCGGTGAACTAATGGAGGAACGCTTTGCTGAAGTCTTGTAAATTCTTTATATTCCGACCGGAAGGAGGTTGAACCATTGTTGCGCCGACCTGATCAGGGTGGTAAAGAAGACTCGACACATGATGAGATCAACATATTGATGCACGAGTGCTGCATTCTCGAATCGGGGCAAGTGTTCTTCGGGATCCCCCATGCCATCGTACTCCCCACGTTTGGAAACTTAAAATGTCGAGGGAGTTCAGCAGCCAACACTTCTATTGAGAAGGGGACCTCCCGAACAGGAGGTGGTGGAGGAGGCACAGTAATCCCTCCTTATTTTAGACTGGATATTTCTTCCTGGAGGTTCCTAATTTCATCCGCTGGGTCTGTTGGCTAATATCTGTTCCACAGTGGCCGCTACTAATTGTGTCATTTGGGTAGCCGTAAGACCCTGGCTCTGAGGTCCTCGGGGTAGATTTTAGTATTACCAGTTTCTCCCATATTCTGAAGACTGTTTCTTCCGGGTGGCATATTATCTTCTTCTCCTTCATCATTTCCCACAAACGACGCCAATTGATGTAACCGAATTTTTCCCAGCCAATGAGCTGCTGGCATGTCAGATGGTTAAGTTGGGAGATCAGGATGTCTGTCTTTGAGGAATAAGCTAAGATGTGTTGTTCCTTTGGTAATCTGCAAGCACAAACACTGGTTAGAGGGCGTCGAAAGTATTTCCGACGAAGCCCCTCCGATGCTTAAGTCAGCTCGGGTGGTTGAGAATTTATAGAGAGTGTAGAGGATATATGAGTGTGATGAAGGAATATGTAAATTTAAGACATACCCGTGTATTTATAGGAGTGGGTAGGTGACTGTTACGTGTTCAGACACAGCTAATTTCATACCTAAGTATGTGCTTGGCAATTCTAGCGTGTACGCCATAAGAGTCATCATTTATAGGTATGGGTTCTGCAGAGTTTACCAGTTTGACTAATCATGAACTAAACAAGGTGGCCAAGTGGTTGTGATGGGTCACTATCATAGCGGATCTCTTGCCTCAAGGTGCCAATCTATATTGTGAGAACTTGTCACACCTCGAGCTCTTGAGGTGTTATGAGAATATTGGAAGAAAAAATATTAATGGCGCCCGAGGTGACGCATGTATACGAGTTGTTGCCTCGGGTCCCGAGGTGACAAATATTCATGGTATCACATTGCATTTGTAAGGCCACACTTGGATTGATAGATTTGAGAATATGTGATTTTTATTTCAAATGCATGGAAATATATATTTATATGTATGTTGGAATGTATAAATTGATTGGATGGATATAGCCCCTTTGCATGGGAAGTGAAGAGGAAAGCGAGTGCTACTTGTTCGGTCTTCACAATTTCCAAATGAACCTTGATTTAATTCGGGTTTGGATAGTGGGATAATATTAAATGACACTTCCACATGCCATTTAGTGCAAACACAATATATATATATAAATTATTTTCTCGTTCGTACTCGGTTTGGATAATAAGATAACATTAAATGCCATAGAAGGAATTAAATGTGGTGCAGTTGGAAACTGAAAAGACAGTATAAATACCACGCGCTTTTTTAGTATGGTTATATACATTTTATGTAAAATTTCTACCAATTAAATATTTATAGTAGCTCAATGTATGGAGCCTAATTTTTTGGTGAACCACGTAATATCGTTGTGTTGTGTTAATTATTTTTATTCTGTTATTTGGATATTGTTTTTGTCTTAATTGTCATTGTAGCGGTATAATATCACAACAATCTGGACAAACAAGAATTAAGTAGATTTGAAATCCACTCCACATCAGTCTATACAATTTCAATACATCTTTAAGATGAATCTCAAATATATCCAAGATTAATGTCATTTGGTATCAATCCACAAATTCTTCTCCAGACTAAATCCGTCCCTCCAAATCAAATTCATCCATCAAAGTGCAACTTAGAGTGCCTTTGATTTCTTTCAATAGGTGAAATTAAAATTTTGGAAAATTAATCCAAACGAGATTTATTTTAGCACCAATCGAATAAAAAAATTGAGTCCAAGTGTTATTGTAGCCAAGTATCATGTGTGAAAAGTGTTTTGGTTTGATAATACTTAAACTAGTTTTGGAATTAATATATACCTAGTTTATATTCATTCGACATTCACCAAGATGAAATGAAAATATATTGTAAATAAATCTATATACTTAGATGATCTTCAAATTTGTAAAATGATTGATCATAGCAGTAAGCATAACTAAACAAACATATCGTAGCCGTATGCAATTATGTGCTAAAAAAGGTGCCAAATCATGATCTTGTTCATGTAAATTAAAGATAAAAGTAAGAAGAAGATAGAAAATAGAGGGGTGATTAATACAAATTTCATAAGTTAAACCATATGTTTAGCTATAATCTTGTTTTGATTTTGTAACCACAACTGTTGTTCTTGCAGTATATTATGCTGATTTGTTGAAGCGCTGAAGGCATGTTCACCGGAAAATGCATTGAAGGGATCGTTCTCCTTGCATGAAACCGACGACTCGAGATTTGAATTATGTGCAGAGAACGTTGGAGGATCTTGAAATGTTGGCTGCACGTTAGATTTTTCAAGATCCAGTAGAAATGGATTATAGAGATTGTTGTTCGACGGGGCCGAGTCGATAAATATAGGCTCTAATCCGTTTTTCGGAATATCTTCATCTGTTTTTTGTACTACAAAGGCATTGAGGTTGTCATCATTTGAGATTTTTGATGAATCTGCTGGTGCTGATGATATAGTTTCAGCGAGAACAAGCTCCCAAATTTTTGAAAACGACAAATCCGTAGATTTCAACTGATTCTGCTCCTGCTGATTGAGTTCTGGCTCCTTCTCATCCTCCTCGGACCAGTCGCTCAATGACACAAGATCAGCCATTGAGTTTGAGACAGGCAATGATCGGGTTGAGCAGGTATCACTTATCCTAAAGGCATCATCCCTCTGCGAAGGCTTGTCAAATTGATCCGAGTAAGCCTCCAGATCAATGGAAATAGCAGGGCTTATACCATTTTCGGTGGCGCTTATAAGGTCTTCTAGTGAGGTACATTGTGAACCGAATTCAGAAGTTGTTCTCTCGGAGAATGCACTTGTTGCCACCGAGAATTCGGACTGCCCTCCGTAGCTGTCGTGCCGTGCTGATCTCGAGGTGAAGCCAGGAGTCGACGGAGCCGGGAGAAGAAGGAGTTTGTTCGTGGGCTTTGCAGTGCATGAAAAAGAGGACTGATCTTTCAAGAATTCTTGCAGTGTCTCGATTAGTTCCTCGGATATCGTCTGCACGCTCGGATACTCGGAGGTCCTGCCGACACCTATGCTCTTGCATAAGTCATAGAAACAAGTTAGTTCTTGGTATTGTTTGGAAGCCTTGATGCATGTCTGAAAGGCGGAAACGCAATTCTGATATTGTAAATGGAAAAAACTATCCAGCAGAAGGGATAGCCCGTCAGAGATGTCTTTGTACAGCTCAAAACTTTCTTGCACCACAGCATACAGACAAATATGCACCAAACGATTCGTTTTCGCTGCGCCGGTAGGCCTAGTTCCGATAGCACGATCAAGCAGTCGCTGCCAATACGATATTTTATCAAGCAACATAGCCGGTTTCATGTCATGAACCGGTTCATTAGATTTCCGACTGTGTCTCCTTTGATAGCTCCAGCTCTCCTGCTCCTTGTTCGTATATCTTCGCTGCAGCTTCCCAGTGAGAAAGCACTCCAAGCGCTCGTCGAGGTAAAGAGCAAACGTACGCACGAACGCGGTGAAATCCCATGGACTCGAATTCGAATCATCCCGGAAGCCTGAAAGGTTGAGGATCTTGGCTCCTCTTTTCATTGCATGTAGGACTTCCCTAGGAAAATATGGATCACCATCTTGGAATATCCGAAGGACGAGCATCAACGATTTCAACGCCACGACCCAATTACGTGTCCGGCCTATTCGTTTCCCGATGGCTCGAGCGCAGGCAGCTGCATGGACTTTGTTGGATGAGACTATCTTTAGAACTTCAGAGACATACTTATCATCAATGGGGACATCATCATGTGTCGTCGCTTTGAGGACCGAAACTTCAAGATTCGAACATGTGTTACTCGACACAACCTTAGCAAGACCGATGCTGGTCTGATCCTTTACAGCACCAATTGCTTTTTTAAGCTTGCTTGGCATTTTTGAAATGGAAGATTTGTTGCAGATTATGGTTTTTGTTTTCTTCAATGTTTTGGGAAGAAGGAGAATGGAGAGTAATTTGTGAATGGGAAACAAAGAGATCTCCTTGAGTCTCTCCTAGCCTCACAAGTGAGTTTGCAGCACCTTTTCCTTTCTAATATTTTTCAGTTTGGACCTTAATTGGTATTTCCGTATTTGGAATCTTAAAACTGGTAAAGAACTTAACAAATTTTCGGATCAATTATTAGACATGCAAACTAGAAATTCTTTTTCTCGTGTAAAGGAACAGATTGATTACTCCACATCTTTCCATATCACTCATAATATATAAAATGAAATTAGATAGGATGCACATATACAAATTCATATCTACTTTTTATAAACTTGTAGGTAGATAATAACAATTTTGGTCAATTACTTGCTTTATTCATTTTTCACCGGATGACTGATTTGATGTTCGAAACTACTTATGTGAGACTGAAAAAGGACTAAAAGCTGAGAATAGATGTCAACCTATCAGATTAAAACTGTAAAATGAAAAGTTACCAAAGTAACTAGATTATGTATCCTCACTCAAATTAAGTTCTATAATTCAAGCTCAAATCCTATTATCAACGTGCTTTTGGGTGTAAGAATATTTTAAAGTCATACCAGTTAACATCGGACAATGTGATATTATTAGCTCTATGTGATGTTGATCACCTAAAGATTGAAATATCAAAATTAGAAGGGACATAAGCACAACATCACCTAAAGATTGATATATCAAAATTAGAAGGGACATACTATATATGGTAGCAATTTAGTCGTGTCATGCCAAATTAACTCCGTTCAAGAAAATTAATTAAAATGTAGTAGCGTGAGTAGTGATCGTTCCCATGAGCAGGTACGAGTTCAATTGTGCTAATATTTTAGAACAATAAACATAAAAATAGGTGTTGGATCTGTGTTACAGATCTATTCTAGATTTGTAACGCCCTGAAATTCAGATTACGTAGAAATGAGTGCATGACTAGGGGGAAAATATTTTAGATGATTACATGTCATTTTATATGATTTATTATGATTTTATGCTGCATGGTATGCATGTGTTATTTTTCAACCTGCTTGATCTACGGCCGCGTGGACGAGATTAGGGTCGACCGGAATGAAGATAATTGAGATTTTTAAATTATGAGATTTTAAGAATGAATTTATTTTATTTTAAGCAAATATTTTTGGAAATTGGGATTTTTATAATTATTTTGGAGGGGAACCCGTTTTCACCTATATGGGCTGGTATATTGAGTTTTAAGGCATTTTAAATTATGAGGAGGCCTAGATTTCGAAATTTGTAATCTTTAAAGCCCATATGAGTTTTAATCACCTTTTTAATTTCATTATAGGGACAAGCTTGTACTTCTTTAATTTAAATCCATAGGGGTCATTATAGGCATTTCATTATTCCTGAAACACAAGTTTACACAAACCTAGCCTCCTCTCCACACAACCAGCCGTCCTATCCACTCCATTAGCACACAAACTTTCGAAAATATTCAGACTTTGAAGGAGCTTGGTGATCCAAATCCGGGGACGCCCCGATCTCGTGTCTAGAACGTCCGTACCTCGCAGATCTACGTCTTCTTCAACCCAGGCATGTTATATCAATCCATTTTCTCACCATTTAAACTGTATTAGACTGATTTATATGAAAATTCTTGTGAACTACATGTGTATTGTTCAGATCTACTCATCTTGTTCATGGTTCATGCAATATCTCATGTTACATCTCACGGCTTTAAACCTTTCTTGCATGGCTTCGGTTCAGGGGCTGCCTAAGGGACCTTGGCTCGTTATAAGTGGTTCAAGGGGGTCCTAAGGAAGGCTAGGAGTGGTCCTTAGATGGGTGTTGTCGGACGAACCATGGGCTAGGAGGTAGAACACCGCGCGCTGCGTGTTCCTGCGCAGCGCCATGCGCCAGTTTTGAGCGGGTCGTTCGTCCTTCACTGCGTGCTCGGTTGGGACCAGGGTTGGCGGACGACCCATAGGCTGGGAGGAGAACACGCCGCGCTGCGTGTTCCTGCGCAGCGCCATGCGCCAGTTTTGAGCGGGTCGTTCTCCTTCATGCGTGCTCGGTTGGGACCATGGTCGGTCAGGTTAGGACCGCGGTTGGACCGGGGGGTGGTCCAGCCGGTGGGGCTCCGGCCAATGGTGGCCGGAGTATGGAGAACGTTCGTGAGGAGCGACTGCTGGTTGCGGCGGCAGCATGATCTTGTATGTGTGTTTTCGGTCTAGGGTGAATTTTGTCTTGGTTCGATCTAGTTGAACCGGTTTTGCTGGTTCGGTTGGACCGAGGTCAGTTCTTCGAGTCTCGAGTCAAATGTTTAAAAATCGGTCCAAGTTATTTTAATTATGAACCTGTTATTTTAATTATTATTTCCAAGGTCCAATTTTAAAGAAAATAGCCAGAAGGTCAAAATTGAGTCAAACATTTTTAAATAATCTAAGTTATGTTTAATATTAATATTTTAGTCAAAATTAGGGCTATAGGGATTTTAATTAGGTCGAAATCGATTTTTGGGATTTAATTTGGTCAAAATCGGTCTTTTGGTCAAAATCGGCTTTCGATGTCAAAATTGATTTAAATTAATTTTAAAAGTCAAAATCGATTTTAATAAGTCCCAAATTGATTTTTAGAAGTTAAAATTGATTTGAATTAGTCTCATTTAGCCTTGATTTTAAGAAATCAAAATTTATAGAAAATGGGCAAAAATGGGAAAAAGAGGTGAACATTCGTTTCATCGGTCGAGCTTAGAGCGATGTTTGGTCTAGAAGTGGTGAGCTTGGCCCCGGAATCAATCCTTGACCGAAGTAGAAAAATGTAGAAGCCCGTAAGTGTATATTTAATTATATATGTAGTTTTATGTACGTAAATATTTTCAAGGAAATGATTTAATATACATTAATGGGTCAAAATTTTAAATGACATGATTTAAGAAATTCACGCATCATGAGATTTTATGAAATGATCAGGCGTGTTTTTTTTTAAGTTAAAACCCGAGGGATTGAAGTGATGTGGCAAAGTCTACGATGGGAGTTAGCCGGGTAGCCGGGCCCGGGGATCCCCTGTTTTTAGGTGATTATAGGGCCTATGGATCCATGTGATCACGACATATTGAAGTGTCAATTATAGGAGGTGTGACATATAGGGATCCTCGTGTGATATCGGGGTGAACCACACCGCCACGTACGTTGGTTATTACGACTGATCAGTCATACACCCGCTCACATTCACTGATACGACTCATACGTTTTTCAGGTTACGTTATGTCATGCCTTATATGTTATATGATATGTATGATATGAAATGTACGATATGAAATGTTTTAAGATCATGCACGCATTCACGCTTTAATGTTATTTTAATTACAATTATGTGCTTGCATGCGATTTTATTAGTATGTACTTTGTTATGTATTACGATAGAGCATGCTGAGCCTCTAGGCTCACTAGGTTTAAATGGTGCAGGTGATGATCCTGCCGATGAGTATATCTCGACTGACGGTGAGGACATCTGAGCGCCTGTTGCAGCAGTACCCCGTGACCGTCTTTATGTTTCAGTTCTGTCCTGATAAAGTTTTAGACATTGATTTTTAAACATGTTTACTTTCAGTATTTTTACTCAGTGAATTTATTCCACTTAAATGTTTCAACGTTTTAAATATTCCTTTATTTATGTTTAAACCATTTTTGGGAAATTGATTTAGAAACGTTTTAGGAAGGAACGAGCCATACTTTAAGTTTTGTTTGCTTCCGCATATGTTTTAAAAAAAATTCTAGAGTCTGGTTCGTTTCAGTTGGTACCAGAGCGGTGGTTCTGGTGGGGTACTTGCCTGCTGCGTGGAGCTCAGAAGTCGCACTACCAGTCTGTGAGTTTTATTTTTGAGTTATGTTTATGTTTGCATGCTGCATGTTTTAGTCTTGCATGAGTTTTGGCCTTAGATTTTTAAAATTAGACGCTTAGTCATGCACTTAGAGAGTTATCGGTTGAGGTGGTTAAGTTCGGACGCAAGCTGAACTTAGGTTCCATGATAAGCTGATGGTGAAAGCTATTTTGAGTTTAGTTTAGTTCAGTACTGGTGCGAGCTGTTAGGGTGGCCTGTGCTTATCTTAGGAGTGTAAGCTGATTAGCGTTTGATGGAGAATTGTTTCAGTGCGGAGTGGGCTAGACGTATAGAATGAGAGTGTCAGCTTTGAGAGTTACACAACATCGCAAGCTGGGTTGACCATTGCGAGCTTGTTCGAGTACGTACCTTGAGACCTGAGTGCGTGATCTGGAAGCTTCGTGAACTGGTTGAGACATCATAAGCTGAATAGAGCATCGCAAGCTTACCTAAGTGATGCGTTCTGAGTTGAGTACTTTAAGCTGATCTACGTACTGCTACCTGAGAAGAGGGTACGTGATATGAAGACTGTGAACTATTGTGGAGGTGCGCGACATGAGCTGGTCGGCATCTGCTGAGCTGAACGGTGTAATCTGAGTTGTCTTAGTACATACTATTTTGGAGATCGTAAGCTGAGCTGAATGTTTTGTGCTGGCAGAGCGTGCAACCTGATCTGGATAGTTAGAGCTAACCTGATACCAGTTTGAGTAGTAGGGCATAAAATGGATTCATCCTTGGGAGTTACGCAGCATTCTAAGCTGAGTAGAGAGATTAGGGACGTGGAGTTGTATTGTTGGGTTAAATCAGAAAGCTGATGGCGAAGAAAAGTAGTGGTGCAAGCTGTTGTTGACTTTCGTATCAAGTATAGCATGGATCAGATCAGGTGCGAGCTGATCTGAGTGGGACAGTTCTGAGCTGAACTGCTTCGTTGGGTGTTGAACGAGTTTTCTGTCACGAGCTATTTTTTTGAAAAGATCGTAGAGGCGAGCAACTCTGGGATTTTGTTGTATAAGTGTAAGCTGTTAAGAGCTGGAATGTAGCTGGAATCAGCTTGGGTATTACTGGGTGCCCTGAGCTGAGTGATCAGATTGCGGGTGTTGTTGTAACGCCCATAAATCCATAATTCCACAATTATAAAGATATAAGTTTTAGGGATCTATTTGTAATTTAATTATCTATCAGCTTTTATCTGTGTTGATCTGTTCAGCTTAGGGCGTGGTTACGATAGTTGTTCGGCCGGTTCATGCGAGCCCGATTCGCTTCAATTTTAATTAATCGGTTTGGTCTGCATTTTTACTTGTTTAAAATTAGTATAGCACTGTTTTAGTAGCACTTTTACATAACGTGTTTCTTTTAACTAGGCTTGAAATTTTGTATAAATACCTACACAAGCACCTCTTTTATTCATTCACAAAAACTTTGAGCAAAGGAAATACCTTTTAAAGAAGCAGTGCTCTCTGTAGAAAGAAAACCGACCAAAGTTTTTACAAGCTTTTCACAAGGAGCGATCGTATTTGTTCGTTGTTCAAGCCGGATAGAGCTACGTTAATCATCGTCGTTGTAAAGGAAAGTAAACTGTGCTTGCTGTACTTTGGAAAACATATATGAATTTCTTCTTGTCTGTGTGTGCTAGTTTTAAAGGTTTGAGAATAGTTTTTAAATTTTTCAACGCAGAGTTGAGTTTAAGTTGTTCTCTTGAGTTTCTTGAGAAATTATGAGTTTGCTAAAGTTTTGATTCAAAAAAGATGTTAGAAAATGTTTTATGATGTTCGTTCTTGTTTCTTCCTTAGTTTTTTGGGATGTTCTTCACAGCAGCTCACAAGCAGCTTATGATTTTCTTTCAGTAGATCACAAGCAGCTTACAAGCAGCTTAGGTATTTTTGTCTTAATAGCTTACAAGTAGCTTACGTGTTTTTGTTTCTGGAATTTTCCTTAGATATTTCTGATTTTTTCAGACTAAGGAAATATTCCAAGCTGGTAGTTATTATTGAACAAGGTTCGCGGTCTGCTCATTTTTCTCCGAGATAGTTCTTAGTCGCGATCTGGTTGTCCAGCTTGCTTACGATTTGGTTTCTTATTTCATTTGTTTGAAATATGATTTCTTTATTCAGTTGTTCATGACCTGATTGTCCGATCTGGGTTTACCTTATTTGACCAAATAGTTCCAAGCTGGTTTTCTGTTCTGATCTAGCTTAGTACTCTGCTGGTCATTCTTCGAGTTGGTCCAGCTTAGGTACGTTCTGGATTGGTACTGTAACTTCCATTTTAATTCTTCATTTCTTTAGCTTTGATTCGAAAGTATAACTCCAATATGTTCATAGTTATACCCATTGCAAGAGATAGTTCACCAGTTCAGAGCTCTGCTGGTCTTTATTTGTTCCTGTAGTTCGAGCTGGTCTCGGCATTCTTCTTCTATTGAACTCTAATGACCTCCCAACAGCTTTCGAACATCTAGAGAGAATTAAAATAGCAAACCATTTTTGAAAGCGATCTGTTCAAATCCAAGAAAAAACGGATTTACAAAAAAGAAAAGAAAAGATGGATTTACAGAAAGTTTAAAAGAAGTTTATTTCAAAAGCTTTATGATTTGTGACGAATATCAGAGGGCCAATAGAGGGTGTGTGGTAATCGATCAAGGGACCGAAGTGCCCTGCCAACAGAGTTAATGATTAGGGCGTGTGACCAACAGCTAAGAGGTTGGATCCCGCTCCACCTGGAACCAGTTAAGCTTGATCAAGTGAATAGAGGACCTAAAGAAAAGTTTTCGTTCACATTTCGTTTTAGAAAAGAAAATATGGTTGGTTGTTATATAACCGAGTATTCAACAAAGATAAATTACTTCTTTTACGGAGTATAGTTTGCAGTTTTCTGCTCCAGCTTCTAGTTTACAGTTTAAAGTATTTATGCATGTACTGCATGCTCTTGTTTTATCCAGAATTTCTTGCTGAGCCTCTAGGCTCACTAGTTTTCCTAAGTGCAGGTGATCAGATTTAGAAGTTGCTGGTGGATGCAGGCTGGATTAGATCAGAGGTGTTTATTGTGGAACCTGCGTTTTCGAGTTGACATAGATTCCCTATTTTTTCCAATTTGTATTTAGATTTTATCTGTTTGTATAGAATTTTGTAGCAATCACTTCATGTATAACTCTCTATATTTCGTATGCAACTACGTTGGAAAGTTTATATATCGCATATATATTCAGTTTTGATCTGCTTTCTCCTTAGATGCGAGCTGGAATATTTGTGAAATTCTGTTTTAGTCCCAAAATTATTCGGTACATTGATTTCGATCCGCTACGATTTATGGATCCTTTCAATTTGATCCAGTAAGTTCTGGAAATTTCTATTTCAAAAAATGTGGTCATTATAGTTGTGCCGTGCCGTTTAGTGATTTCAGCTAGGCATAAGCTGGTGGTAACGTTCTGTTTAGATAAGCGTTGTTTGTAGTTTTCAGCTTAGGCGAGAGCTATTCGTGGTTTTCAGACCGAACAAGAGCTGCAGGTGGTTGTCAGATTTGGCGAGAGTTTTTTGAGGCACGTAAGCTATCAAGAGAGTGGTCTGATCTATAGAAGTAATCTGCACTGTGGTTCTTAGTGTAAATGGTTTCGTATGGTCAGCTTTGGAGAGCTGATCGTTTCTCCCGTGTTGGAGGGCGTGTTAGAGTAGATGCCCAACTAGCCAACTTGTTGCGTGTGGGTTTTATAGACTCTTGTACAAACAATCTTTATATATGATATTCGCATTTTCTTATATGGCATTCTTTACTTTCATTATGTGTGTAATGATTTACAATTGCGTTGAATAAAGACCTAGAATGCACTTAAGCGTATGTTAGATGTGATAGTGGGTATGACGGCTATCATGAAACACATCTAATAGTCGTTGTGTATTCTGAACAAGTTCCTAGTCGATTGGGCCGTCAAAATGAGGATAATGCCGCCCGAGTTCGAGACTAGTATCTGAGATGCGAAGTACCATGTTTCATTGGTAGGGAACATTGTGATGTTCTGAACATGCAGATAGATAGTGACCTGGTGATCTATCGAACTACCCTCCTTCGGACTTTCCAAGTGGTTACCATTTGTCGAGTGGATAAGTCCGAGGTCTTGGTTGTACTGATTAGTCCTCACGACTCGAAACGTCATTGAGACTCTACATGATAGGCGTCTCACTTTGACCCGTTTGCCGACTCACTTGGGGTCATAAGGCGTCGGGATTGGGTGAGACCCCGATGCATGTAGGAGTCGATGCATCGTTGTCGAGGATTCACCGCTCGCAGACATGCGGGGATATCCTATGCTTTATGAGGGGATAATAGTGTATAAATCTCTGTCCAGAGTACTAGAAGTGTTTTAGGTAAATGTGTTTACCTAGTTACACTCGCGATGTCACTATTCGATCTCCAAGATGTACGCATAGCTATCGGATCTCTAGCGACTCTCGATTTACCAATGGTCGTTGATCTGATCGGGATATATGTGTTGGGATT
>KQ997620.1:5378-23048 GCA_001598015.1 Dorcoceras hygrometricum | reverse complement strand
GTTTACCATCTGACAAGAAGCCTGTGACACTGTACGAAGATAATGTTGCATGTGTTGCTCAAATGAAAGAAGGATACATCAAAAGCGACAGAACTAAGCATATCCCCCCTAAGTTCTTCGAATTCACCCAAGAACTTGTGAAGAATAACGATATTGATATTCGTTACATTCAATCAAGTGAAATTCATCAGATCTTTTCACGAAGGCACTTCCTACGACAGTATTCAGAAAGCATATATACAATATTGGGATGCGCCGCCTACGAAATATGTGAAGATTCAGTTGTGTCAACATGAGGGGAGTTTACGTGACTGCACTCTTTTTTTCTTACTATGGTTTTTATCCCACTGGATTTTTCCTAGTAAGGTTTTTAACGAGGCAGTATCAAAACACGTAATAAAGACATCCAAAAGGGGGAGTATTATGAATTAAGTCAAATTTGGGATGTCCATAAATTAGTCAAATTTGGATGTCTAAATATTAAATTATGATTAGACCTTTTATTATTTTAATCATTTCATTTGCCTATAAATAGGTTTGTAATCTTCATTGTAAATACACACAAATATATACAAATTCTCTCCCAATTCTCTTTTCCCTAAATTAAGAAAATTATAGAGAAATAATAATTCCTATTAATATAAAATTAAGAGTTCATTTGGAGCAATTAAGGAGATATTCAAGGTTATTATCAAGGTAATTATTTAATTTAGTTTGTTAATGTTTCTTTTAATTTATAACAGCAATGACATTTTACCCCTCGAAGAAAATCTGAAAAGATACAATACCCCGATCCTTTTTAAATTTAAAAAAAACGACCTGATTTTTGTAGAAAGAGAATATTTTTTGGAATATAAGGGGTGGGTCTTATGTCTGATTTTACATGTGAGGAATCAGATTTCAAGATTTGTGATTAATCAGATTTTGGAGTAGGATTAGTCAAGAGAATTAAGATTTTTGATTTCGGGAATTTCGGATTTTTGGTGAAATCTGATTTGAGAAATTCAGATCTCACGTAGAGCATTCCAGATTTCTAGTCGCAGGAATTATCGGGTGAGATCTGGTCGCGATTTGGAGTTGATTTGGTTAAGTTAAGATAGAAATCTGTTTTCCTTGGCGTTGCGTGAAGTGCCGCGAGTTTTGAGTGAAACGCTGCGTTTTAGTGAGATCTGGATAGTTGAGAGTGCAACGCTTTTGTTTCGCATTTCCAGATGTCAACGTTGGTCAACGGAACTGTAGCAGGTGATCGCTGGATTGAGAGAGCTGGTTTCGTTGTATTGAACGCGGGTGATTGTTCGCGTCTAGAGATCTGCTGACGTAAGCAGATTTCACGTGCTAGTCAACATGTAGAGTTGACATCTGGTGTAGCGCACATAGTTGAGGAATCTTGTATTGAACGCGGGTGATTGTTCGCGTCTAGAGATCTGCTGACGTAAGCAGATTTCACGTGCTAGTCAACATGTAGAGTTGACATCTGGTGTAGCGCACATAGTTGAGGAATCTGTTTTGAGCGCTAGCGTTGTATTTTGAGGAGAGATATGTTTCGCTGTGCGACGTCATTTGGATTAGTGGCTACGTCGTCGTTTTAGCATTCTGCGTTGCTAAGGCGTAGTGATCTGTGTTAGTGTTAGCGCTGAGATCTGTTTTGAGCGAAGCGTCGTCGTTTTGGTTTCCCAGCACTTAGCGCGTTTTGTATTGTGCGAGCGCGAGAGATCTGGTTTGTGTTACCGTTGGAGAGACCAGATGTCACCTATACGCTGTCGTTTTGATCTTAGCGTGAGCGTTTTGAATTAACGTGGTGAAGTCTGTTTGATTGTGAGCGCTGGATTGCGAAATCTGTTTGGCGCTATTTTGCGTTGCAGAGATCTGTTTTTGTCGGTGTTTGATTTAGACAGTAGCCATTGAATTGAGGAATAAATAGAAGTGTCGAATTACACTTAGAATATTTCTCAAACCGTCATTTCTTATCTTCTCTGTTGAAAACCTCGACTTGCTACTGTTCACCGTAGCTTTCCATCACCGATTCCCGTCGCTTCCAACCTCTGTTTTTGATAATATTGGTGGCGTTGAACTCCCCTAGCTTAGCTCTTTCGATTGCTACCCATTTCGAACCCTGAATTAACGCTGGAGTAGAGGCACGAAGCTGTTGGTGTTCGAAGCTTTTGGAGAAATCTGTGCTGTGCGTTTCTCCTGCGGGATTAAGCTTTTTGGTGAGCATTCCTCGTTGTTTTGAACCTTTCTCTTGTTGTTAGTACCTGCGTAGCTAGGTAGAACTTGTGATGAGTCCTGGACGTAGGTTTAAGAGCGTGCAGGTTCAGATTTGATCTAAGATATTGAGTACCTTGTACAGATTATAGTTGCTGGTACCTTCTGCCTCGCATTAACAAAGCCAGGAGAAAGCTGGTTGCTGGCCGTGAGTATGCCGTGCCTTTCTGTGAATTAGTAAGGTAGAGTTTGTGGAAATTGAGGTACGAATTGAGCAGCCCTTAGCAGCTTTAGGCGTGAACATGATGTGATTGATGTTGTGAGTCTTGCTGCTGTGAATTACATGAACCAGTATGTTGAATGATTGAGTTACATTCTGTTTTACGTATTTTGCATTGTATGCATTGAGCATTGATGTTGATTGGCATACATGCATACATATTGAGCCTTTGACAGATTGATTTGATGACCTGATTGGGTGCCACGTTGTGACTGGCCGACTTATGAGTCGTGTATGAAAAGTCCAACGCTATCATCGGAGTGGTGACTACCGGATTCGAGTGTCTACCACCGAGCTGTGATGGGCTGACGGGCCCCGATGATCACGGACCGATGATTTCCACCGGCTGATTGGCTGTGCATGGTATAGAGGCTTGATTTGAGTTGCCAGTTGATGGACTGGTCTAGCTATCCGATTCTTTGATAGCCCTCATGCATTCATGACATTGATTTATAGCATGTTGCATGTTTAGCTGTTTTGATAGCTCTTCGTACTGAGGCTTGACCTCGTATTTGTTTTCCTGCTTTTGTGTCTTGGGTATGTGTTACCCATTTGCAGGATCTTCAGGTAGCCAGGCTGGACAGAGTGGAGGTTCAGCTGGTCGATCCCCTTTCCCATGAGTCCCAGTTATATTTATGATATGTACTGAACCGGGGGATGTCCCGCGTTTTTGTGTATTGGGGATCTGTATTCTATTTGAATTGTTGTTGTTACCTGATTGTATAAGTTTGAGTTAACTTATATTTTGATTATCGATATTTTGAATGAGTGTTTGTAAGTTCAGGCCCAAATGATTTCGAAAAATTTTTAAGCCCTGATTTTAAGCTTCCGTGTTTATGCGTTTATTTAGTGTTAATTGTGAGTAATTAGCACGGGGCCTGACATTGAAAGTTTTAGATATTATTTTTGGATAAAATTTATTAGTTTTGGTTATAACAAAATAAGACCTAGTTGACCTTAAGCTTTCGCTGAAGATCTCAGAAGTCATGACGTCATCCAAGAGTATTGACGATCTCAGATTTTGTGACGTCATTAAGTATTTCCAGAAGATAAGAAAATTTGAAGACTTCAGATTCCGTGACGTCATTGAGAGTTTCGCAGTAGACAAGAGAATTGAACTTTTTAGATCTCGTGACGTCATGTCTCTTAGTTACAGTTATCGGAGAACCCGGAGTTACAGACTTTGAGGAACTAGTGAGTTCAAACGCTGATGGTATAACAGTTGGGGACACAGAACAATTGTTGCAGCTGAAGGGCAACATCTTCAAGGAACAGAGACAGAGGAAGAAGTGGTAACAACAGCAGATGAGTTGTTATCTATTGAAGAGCATCTGGCTTAGTTTCCTGATAACGCGCTTATACCATCTGTCATGGCTGCGGATATCACTCAGACTTGCTTCCATCAAGGGATTGAAATCAGAGAAGTTGAGATTTCCAAGGCCAGTCTACCACAAATTTCTGAAACTGACAAAGACAAGGCGCCTCTTGTAGAAGAATCTGTTCAGGGGCATCCGGCCCGGGAAATTTTCTCCTTGATTTGTGCCGATATAGACTTTCTGGTTCAGCTGCGTGAGCAAACGATAGAAGACGTGTCTATATTCTTTAACTCTTTCAGTCCTCGCAGACTTCCTACCTTGCAGTCAGAGGATATATATGCTAAAGAAGAGCAGGTCCTAAATTGGGCGGAAACGGACTCAGTTTTTTTAGCTCTCCAGAGGCGAGCATACATTATAGCTAGATATCACGAATTGCTACTTCGAAAGTTTATCGAGGCCCGAATACAAAATTTTGTATCTGGTTCGCCCACCACAGCCATTGATCTCAAAGTTTTGGATTTACTGGCTGCTGCCCACCATTTTTGCCTTGAAAGTTCTGCTACGGCAAATACGGGAGCAGAAACTAGAGTGGACGCGGCCGTCCAGCTCAAATCTATTTGAAGGAGCCAATGTTGATTGCGGATTTTTCGTTCCCAGAGATCATCGCTCTCTCTTCTCAAAATGCTGGATTAGAGCAAAACTCATGGAGGATGGAACTTGGCTCATTATCGAAGTAGTTGACTTCTGGAGGCCTATTTCACAGCCTGTTGACTCTCGCAGATGGGAGACAGTGCTTAAACGGCCATACATTGATGACTTTGCCCCCCTGTGTGCCTTTATAGACCCTTTCCCAGAAATTGATTCCAGATCACCACTTTCCAAGATAGTTTGGGCTCAGTGGGCTGATGTTCGTGTAGATGCTGTACAGTTTTCGTTGCTTGGTTCTCTGCGCCCGGTTGGGTCTGTAAATTTTTGCAGGAATATTTTTATTCACAGTTCAGCTGTAGATATTCTTGAGAGGCTTCCGAATAGTTTTTGCGGCATTTTCAAGCAGGGTCAAGATACAAACAGCTTTGTTGGATATTTCAGTGACTCCGTTGTACGGCCAGTTTTACAGAGTTTACCAGATGTAGACTTAGTCTCTTCTGATGGTTCAACTGTGTATCGTTCTCCCTCTCCTCAGTCTAAATCATCAAAATCTTTCCACGATACAGAATCTTTCGAACCAAATGTACAAGATACCGGTTTTGATCAGGATCAGCAATCAGATTCTTCCTCCAGCAGTGAACAGTTAGATCTTCATGTAAATAGTCCCGATGATTAAAAGACTTCTATAGATAAGTTTGTTTTTGTTGCTGACACACCAGCTGTTGGTACCGCTCCCGCTCCTACTCAGACCTCACTACCGCCACATGATGATCCGATGTCTCTGCCAGTTACTGCAGATGTCTCAGCTTCTTTTGCCTAACTTCGGGCATCTATCTCCAGACTTATTGCCAATCAAACAAGAGATTATAGGAGGTTGGGTGATTCTCATGCCGAAGTTCTATCCAGGATCAAACATCTAGAGAATGTCTTTCTTAACATTCTCTCTGAGCAAGATCAAGCCTTTCGAGGTATGATCAAAAATATTCGACAAGAAGCTCATAATGACGCAGATTTTTTCTCGATGAACTAGAAGCTGCTCGAACACAGAATGTTATTTTGAGGACAGAATTAGAGGATGTTCGGCAGGAGGTCAAAGCACAGAAAGCTGAATTATTTAAAGAACTTGATGAGAGGCTTGCTACATTCGCAGTGAATAGCTATATTTCCGTGCGCAAGCATAGGAAAACTTACAATACCCACTCCACCCAACTTGGCTTCCTTGTTGATTATATCAATAGGGGTGGTGATGCCAAAAGGGGGGAAGTTGGTAGCAGCCGCCCTCAACCGCCTCCAAATGATCAGAATAGACCCAATGGGGGAAGTACGAACAGAGGTAGTGGTTCTGGTGGAAGTAGTAGAAGAGATGATAGAAGGGATTCTTCAAAGAAAGGTGATCCAGCGGTGGTGGTGGTGGATCGGGTACTGGCGGTGAATCTTATGGACCTTATAAAAAGAATGCTGAATACTGGCTGTTTGGAAAGAATCAGTTTTAAGTTTTCTTTTCAGTTTTTGTTGTACAAATCTTTTGTACATTGTTCAGTTAATGAGTTATAAAAGTTCAGCACGACTTTGAGCTCTCTTGCTAATATCTTACATAAAATTTATTAGTTTTGGTTATAACAAAATAAGACCTAAATGACATTAAGCTTTCGCTGAAGATCTCAGAAGTCATGACGTCATCCAAGAGTATTGAAGATCTCAGATTTTGTGACGTCATTAAGTATTTCCAGAAGATAAGAAAATTTGAAGACTTCAGATTCCGTGACGTCATTGAGAGTTTCACAGTAGACAAGAAAATTGAACTTTTCAGATCTCGTGACGTCATGTCTCTTAGTTACAGTTTTCCAGTTAAGAGAGTTCTGAGCTAAGCATTAACTTCTGAGTTGACCATTCGGGAACAGTTATTCAGACTTAAAACTACAGTGGAAGATCTGTTGTTAGAGCGAAGTGTATTCTGACTTGAGTAACAGAGTGTGGTATATTGATTCAGATCTCAGTATTTCACAATTGGTATCAGAGCCAAGGTCACGGGTTCGATTCCCATTTGTTGTAAGGAGTGCAATTATTGGGAGGGGGATTGTTGGAGTGCAATAATTGCCCCTACTAGGTAGAGCGATCGAACCGTGGCGCTTGAGTTGCTATACAGTTTAAAAGATTGGAGTTTCACCGTAACCACCAGCTATAGCTTTTGGTAAAGCGGCAAGCGCTCGGTCCTATATATTAGGTTCTTCCCTATTTTAATCTTTCCGTAGAAGGGGCTGATATAATATGTCCTAATATTATTACGAAAAACTATTTATCGATAACAGATACTCAAATTGATTTAGAAAAAAAAAATATGTTTGTGAACTATAATTATTGTTTGCCCATTTTGGTCACTAATATTGTTGTAATTGAGTATAATCCAATATAGTTCTCTTTTTATTTGTAATTTTGGTTCTTTTTACATAAATATTATTAATGAAATTTGACATATCAACATTATATCATATCACGCCTGATAAAAAAGGATTAAGATAGCAAAAATAAAAGGATCATGGATGTTGCTTAAATTGAATTTACCGGGTTGGTGTTTAGCGAATCAATTGGGATCCAACTATCACACTAAAGATTCGATGAATGGTTTAAGTGAGTCGTTACATGTGTCATAAGGATAATTCAGAGGTGCCTGGAGGTTTCCCGTGAAGGTATCGTAACGCTCAAGTCAGCGGTTATTCGTAAATCTCTAATAATGATAAATATAATTAATATCTTATGTAAATGTGCTTTAAAAATTAGATGGTAGAGAAAGTAGTAAAATATTTATGGGCCTTGAACTTCAAGAGGACTCACAATCCATCATAAGAAACTAAGAATTTGACGGGTTTTGAACTTCAACCTGGCACATAACCCATCATAGGCCCACGATTTTTGGACATAGCTAGCTGGTTAGGTTGGCTAGAGTAGTGTTATATTTTTTTTGAACTTACTGTTTTGTCAAAGGAGTCTGCAGATTAATTAACCCGAGAAATCTACGGCTCCGTTTGGACAAGTTTTTTAAAAATATTTTTATAAAACGTTTTTAAAAAAAATCTGGTAAAATATTTGAAAGTTTTTTTAAAGGTACGTATGCATTTGGACAACTATTTTATAAAAATATTTTTAAATTAAAAAATTTTTAGATAATTATTTTAGAAAATGATTTATAATTAAGAAATAGTATTAAAATAGCATTTAAAAAATAATCTAATAAAAAAAATTAGAATGAACCATTCGTATAAAATTTACCTATATTTTGTATTCTAAAATATTATAAAACATCTTTCACTTGTTCGTCAAAAATTGAACTTCAAAACTTGTTTTTTAAAAATATTTTATAAAAATCTTATCCAAACACATATTTTAAGTTTTTTTTTTAACTTTTAAAAGCACTAAAAATATTTTTAAAAAATTTGTCCAACGGAGCCTTACATCTTCGTAGGACTCTACTCGTAGAATTTGAGTGGAATTTAACCTGTGATGCTCTAAATCAGGTCACCTCTGTATACTAACTTTTGTACCGTCCGCAAGTTGCTTCATCACAAAACAGGTTTCATGGCTAATACGTAGACCTGGCCATGGGCCGGTTTGACCGTAAACCGAACCAGACCAGTCCCGTGGTCAATGGGTTTGACTCATGAATCGGACCGGACCGCCCCATTAACGGGCCGGTTAGGGTTTACCAAATTATAATCCCATGGACCCGTCGAGTTCGACCCGTAACCGGCACGTCAGGTCGTTGTTTTTTCTACAATTTTTACCGTGACGTTGCAGGATCGAACCCAGGGCAGCTTTATTGGAAGGTAAAGTGCGTGACACTATGCCAACCCATTTAAACAACACTATAGCCTAATAGTTATTTATAAATAAAAGTTTAATTTGTCATAAAATTGGGAGATTTGAATAATTTTGTACTATCTTAGTCTCTGTTTGGACAAGTTTTTGAAAAACATTTTGTAGTGTTTTTAAATAAAAAAACTTAAAATATGTGTTTGGATAAGATTTTTATAAAATATTTTGAAAAATAATTTTAAAAAACTAGTTTTGAATTACACTTTTGAAGAAAAAGTGAAAACTGTTTTATAATGTTTTAGAATAAAAAATATAGGTAAAATTTATACGAGTGGTCAATTAAATTTTTTTGTTAGATTAATTATTTTAATGCTATTTTAATGTTATTTCTTAATTATAAATCATTTTCTAAAAAAATTATCTAAAATTTTTTAATTTAAAAATCTTTTAAAAATATATGTTAGGATCGAAAACCCCCAAATTACGTGCATTAAAAAAAATATTGCTAAGGAGACAAACGTAAAAGGGAGACCAGATCGCGCCTGGGCTGGTCCAGTGGCTCTGTGAGCTGGCCCGGATCGCACGCGATCTGTTCTTGTTCAATATTGAACTGCAATAGCTTAGTGTTCTTGAAATGTTTGTGTACCGAGAGATAGATCAGATAAGATATAAAGTCTTGCGAAAAACATCTGAACAATTCTCTGAAAATCGAAAGCTATTTTAACAGGTTTTAAACACAGTTTTAAAATATGCAATGCGTGAATGTTAAATGCAAAAAAGCTGTAAAAAATACGCTGCAATTTTTTTATGGAAGTTCGGAGCTGAATCTCCTACGTCTCCCCTTCTTCCGCACGGGAAGGATCCACTAGAAGATTTGATTACAACAGCTTCTGTTGCAACTCGATCCGACAACCCGCAAGATGTAAGAACTCCTAGCCACCTATGCACACCAGCTCGCAAGCTGTGTGTCTAACAACGCTTCTTTTACGTCTTAGTGAGAAAGACTACAAGACTTGTTTAACGTCTCTGTCCAAAGACTGCATGGAAAGTGTTTGATTTGATTCACTCACTTTCTATTTCGCTCAACTCTCGTATGTATGAGTGAATCGTGTGTAAGATTTACAATGTATGCTCAATCTCTCGAATATAAAGTCTCACACACTGGGAAGTGCTCCTCTCTAAGCTGGTTGTTCACTATCTTCCCATGGCTTGTGCTGTCGACTTGATTATTCTTTGAAGCTTTCGGTCAGTGCACCAGCTCACACCTGGGCACTGAACCAGTTTGCACACCAGCTACCACTGAGTGTGCAAACTTGCGACTAGCACTGCTTTGTGTTGTGCATCTCTCTGTTTTTCGTTTTGCTCCTGCACACACACTCTCCACTATGCTCCTGCATGCCTCCTCTACTTCTTTTCTGCTCTTTATATATAAAGCCTTTTGTGCAAATTTGTCCGTTGGATACAAAGTTGTAGCCGTTGAAAAGTCTTCTGGCAGGGTTGTAATTTGTGTCCTTTGTCATTTAATGCTTCTGCAGGCTTTATTTTACTTGAGCTCTCTTCTTTTATGCGCTTGCATCCTTTGCTGACTTTGAGCTTGTGTCTCGATCAGACAAATTAGCTTGCCTTCTAGTGTTCTAAGACTTCACAAAGTAATTTATCTGATCTAGCGCAAGGATTCTGATCTGGTCTACCAGCTGGTTTCCTCCTAGCTGGTCTCTCTTAGCTGATCTCTAAGCCACTCTTGAGCTGATCTGCGCTTCTTCTCTAAGCCGCACTTCTTATCTGCTCTTGTATTGCTCTTGTACTTGGCTGCTCTTGCCCTGTTCTTTCCTGCTCTTGTCTGCTCTTGAACATTGCTGGGCTCTAAGCTTATTCCCAGCTGGTTTCCTTCCCAGCTGGTTTCTTTTTTCACTACAACAATCTTTGAAACGACCCAAACTACTAGAACTTGTTTTTTTTTTTTTTGCAAACTCAAAACATAAAGTCACATTGTGATAAATAAATAACTAACTCAACAACAATTTTCAAAATTTAATGTTTCAAAGAATTTATTTCAAAAACAAAAAAAAAATTCCTCAAAATTTCCGATAAAACTCTCATAAATTCTTTTGCGGAAGCTATAGGTCTCGGGAGTGCGTTGCCTAGGTCCCAGGCTCCTCAAGCGTCGTCGCCTCAAACCTTAACATCACTCTCACCTGCACACAATCAAATCTAGTGAGTCTAAAGACTCAACAAGCTCAAACCTTTATAACAAGTACTAAATATACATCCACATACATTAAAATAGCAATACTAAAAATACTTTTTAAACTTCAACATCATAACTTAAAAGAACTTTAAACTGTAAACTTTAAAATTTAAACTTTAAACATTATCATCAAAAAGCTTTAAATAAACTTCACCCTCAAATCCTCAAACTATATGTACGGCATGTAGATAATGTAAATCCTTAAAAAAATAATTTAGATGAAGTTTGCTCATTGATGCGACCCCTCTATTCACTTGATCAAGCTATAAACCATAGTACTAGGCTGGAATAGCTCTACGGACCTCTTGCGCCGTAGTCACTATCCCCCTCTAATATGTCTCTACGGACGTCATGCGCCGTACTCACCATATTCCTCTACGTCTTGGTCACAGTCAACTTGCATTCCTCAAAATATTTTTCTTCCTTTTCTATTAAAACATCAACATCACGTCTCATGCCATTAACATCATAAAAATTCATCATTTTCATTTTCAAAAGCTTCCTGCCCGTAAACATGTTTGTGATGCGTTAGAAAATATAGAAAATTTGAGCCAAGATCATTTGGAACCGTTCTAGGCTTCTCGACGGGTCAGACACCGGACGGTCTCAAGGAGTCACCGGACAAGCACAAACTCATCACAACCTGTTAGAGTAGATGCCCAACTAGCCAACTTGTGGCGTGTGGGTTTTATAGACTCTTGTATATGACAATCTTTATTTATGAAATACGCATTTATTTATGGCATTCTTTATTTTCATTATGTTATATAATGTTTACAATTGTGTTGGATAAAGACCTAGAATGCACCATAGTATATGTTAGATGTGATAGTGGATATGATGGCTATCAGAAACACATCTAATAGTCACTGTGCATTCTGAATACGTTCCTAGTGTATTGGGCCGTCAAAATGAGGATAAGGCCGCGGGTTTTTATAGACTCTTGTATATGACAATCTTTATTTATGAAATACGCATTTATTATGGCATTCTTTATTTTCATTATGTTATATAATGTTTACAATTGTGTTGGATAAAGACCTAGAATGCACCATAGTATATGTTAGATGTGATAGTGGATATGATGGCTATCAGAAACACATCTAATAGTCACTGTGCATTCTGAATACGTTCCTAGTGTATTGGGCCGTCAAAATGAGGATAAGGCCGCCCGAGTCTGAGACTAGCATATGCGATGTGAAGTACCATGTTTCATTGGTAGGGAACATTGTGATGTTCTGAGCATGCAGATGGATAGTGACCTGGTGATTTATCGAACTACCCTCGTTCGGACTTTCCAAGTGGTTACCATTTGTCGAGTGGATAAGTCCGAGGTATTGGTTGTACTGATTAGTCCTCACTACTCGAAACGCCATTGAGGCTCTACATGATAGGCGCCTCACTTTGACCCGTTTGCCGACTCTTTTGGGGTCATTAGGCGGCGGGATTGGGTGAGGTCCCGATGCATGTAGGATTCGATGCTTCGTTGTCGAGGATTCACCGCTCGCTCTCATGCGTGGATATCCTATGCTATCTGAGGGGATATTAGAGTATAAATCTCTGGCCAGAGTACTGGATGTGTTTTAGGTAAATGGGTTTACCTAGTTACACTCGCGATGTCACTATTCGATCTCCAAGATGTATACATAGTTATCGGATCTTTAGCGACTCTCGATTTACCAATGGTCGTTGATCTGATGGGGATATATGTGTTGAAAGGACCGTACTGTACGCTAACCACGACCAACTGGTTCTTGCAGGCACTATCAGTGATACCTATGGGATCATGGGGCGATGTTGCTAGGCGCTTTACCATGATCCGATGGGCAAGTCCGAAATTGTGATTTCGGAGCCGCAATGGTTGTGGGCCCACGGCTAGCTGTATCCCTGAACCATTGAGGGTCACACAAGTACTGGATTCATGATTCGCGCACGGAAACTGAGCTCAATGTGTTGTGCACAGGAAGGGGATTTTAGAGAGTGCGACTTCCTAAAAGTCAACAGGGGTCAAAATGCGATTTCCACTGTTGAGGGGCAAAACTGTCTTTTGGACTAGGTAATCTGAAAAATTGTTTTTCGCATCATAATGTTCAGTTTTGGAAACTGAGTCGATCGGTCCAATCTGATCGTTGATCGGAGTTATGATGAAACCGTAGTGATTTAGTTCATATATTGGACTGGGCCCGCCCTAGGTCCAATGGGCCGGTTCAAGCCCATGTACCATCTTTAATTACTTAAGTTGGTCTAGGGCTACAATCATTACAATTAACTCACCACCCTAGCCTCCATACTTCACACTCGGCCGCCCCTCCTCTCCCTCAACCTCACGCCGCCGGCCGCCTTGCGCCGCCCCGTGCCGCCGCCGTGTGCACCATCTACGTGATCAGACTTGTTTCGATCACCGCGACGAGGAGTTTCCGTCCGTGCTGAATTCGTCAGTCCTTCTAGTGCAGGCTGACGAAGGTGTCTTGATTCCGGTCGTGGACCTGATTAGGAGGATCTACCGCCGCCTACAATTCAAGAGCCAGATTTCCCTGCGAATTATGGTTGGAGCCAGGCGCCTAGACGCCAGCAAGGTAACGATTCTATGAACATCCTATAAATGTTTATAGAATTGTATTTGAATGTATTGAACGTTTCTCGGGGCAATTTTTGATTTCCGCTGCGCCCCCAGGAAACGGGATCCGGATCTGCCATTGTCGCCAACAGTGGTATCAGAGCACAGGCTCGGATCCTTCAATACATAATTGTGCCATATTGCATCAGATCTCGGAATTTTAAAAACAAAAAAAAAATTTTTTTGGCTCACCGACCGCGGCGTCGCTCCCCTTCCCCCACGCGCACTTTCGCGCGCGATAACAGCGCGCTTGCCGTGCTTGGCGGCCGAGAGTTGGACGCTGTTTCGCACATGGTTGCGTGATGATCGGCCGACCACAGGCTGCTGCTCCTTACACTGGTTGCGCGATGGATGGGGCAGCAGGCGCGCATGCTATGCGCCGCGAATGGCACGGCGTTGCCGCACAAGTTGCGGCGGTGTGCGGCAGGCTGCCGCACGCTATGCGTTGCCGGCGGCCGCCGCCGTGCGGCCATCGTCCGAAGAATCTCCGGCAGCGATGCGACGACTATTTTTCTTCTAGGTTATGTTCGGGCCTGTCCCGGACAGCCCATGAAGTTTTCAGGCCGATATTCGATATTGGGCCAATTTTGGTCGATTTTGAAATTTTGAGATTTTGGGCCTAAAAATCGTTTTAAGCCCGATATGATGCAATTAAAATTGCAAAATATGATTTTAATTGTAAAATATGATTTTATAATTAAAATATGATTTTATAATTAAAATATAATTTTGTTGATTAAAATATGATTTTATCGACAAAATGCGATTTTTTTATAAAATGCGATTTTATAATTAAAATATGATTTTGTGGGTAAATAATTTGATTATTTAAATTTATGCATATTAATTAGATTGATTGCATGTTTGGGATGATCGAGAGTCGTGCCCAATGTGTTAGGTGTATGATTTAGGTTTTGCGATTTCGGTTGTAATATATTGTTGATATCATATAAAGTGGGTCTGCTTGTGGCCCGTTCCCACCCCTTGAGAATTGTATCCCTTACTTGTCATGGCAATTTAAATGTAAATTACTATTTAGTGGGAGGAAATTTGAAGACGGTGGAGATGACGATCAAAGATATTGAAGACCAAAGATCTGTAAAACCGGAAGCATTGTAATAGGATTGCATTGCATATTGCATTTCACCTAGGACTGGACCCAGGTCCGTGATTGGCAACCACGGACCGCATAGCTCTCGCGATCGATCATCCCAAAGTTTATAGATATATGTTGAATCCGCATGTTTTAAATTATGATTTAAAGTTGCATGAGACCAAATTTTTCAAAAATAAAATCCCTCGTTTTAAATACGATTTAAAACTAATATCAAGATTAAAAGTTTATTCGATAAACTAAGGGAATTTAAATCTGTTTAAATTATCCCTACATTCCATCAACAATGGGTGTACGCCGATGCTACCCGCATACATGGCCCGACTAATATTATTGAGGGGGTTATGTATGCCGAAAAGCTGTACACGTCATTGACACCTGTTGTGAGTCGGTTGGAACTCCCTTTAACGTTGGCTCATATTATTGGGGACGTTAAGGGGACCGTCCTTCACGACTCAACATTGATGGGTCATCTTGACACGTGATAGTAATCGGCGTCATATTATTGGGCCCTTACTGGACGTGAGGTAAAATACATGGAGGTTGCACCGGTTGCAATTGGGTCCTACCTTTTGGGGGTCATGGTTGGCTGATATTATTCGGGACCATGATCGCTTGATTGGGCTCCTTGTACCCACTAAGGAAACTTGTTTCCCCGATTTCATTAGAGGGCGGTGAAATCGTTAAAATAGTGGGAGGGTAATTCATAAAACTAAATGACCTTGTTTTATGTCTTAGCGTTTTTCATATATAGTTAGTAATGCATGTCTGTTTTCTTTTAAGTATAAACTGCTTTATAATGTCTTCGATCAAAAACCCACTCGCTGCTATACTGGATAGCAACAAGTTCACCGGTCTGAACTATCAAGACTGGCTTCGAAACCTCAACATTGTGTTGGCTTCGGAGAAACTTCTCTATACGATAGAGAAGAGCCCACCCAAGGAAGCCCCTGCCGATATCAGCCCTGAGGAGCTGATTATGCTTCAACAATGGTGGGACGACGAGATTAAGACTCGATGCTATGTGATGGCATCGATGTCCAACGAAATGCAACGGCGCTTTGAGAAGACGAAGTATGCTGCTGACATACTATTTCATCTCAAGGAACTGTATGGGAAAACTCTCGACATGAGAGGTTCACCGCTGTCAAGGAGCTTATGACGAGCCGCATGCGCGATGGGACTTCGGTCCGCGAGCATGGGGTTCGTATGATTGGGCTCGTTGAAAAGCTGTCGGGCCTTGATATCACACTTCCACACGAGCTGTCTGTGGATGTGCTTCTCCTCTCACTGCCTGCTGTATTCGACCCCTTTGTGGTTAACTTCAACATGAACAAGCTGGCAGCCACCCTTGAAGAGGTGGTTAACATGTTGGTCGTGTTTGAGGGAAGCATAAAGAAGGACAAGCCCGTCCTCCTTATGGGCTCTTCTTCCTCTGTGAAGAAGGGGCCCAGACGCAAGGATAAGAAGCGTTCTGCCCCTGCGAAGGAGGAAAAGTCCACTAAGAAGCCGAAGGCAAAGACTTCCAAGCCAAACAAGACCGAGGATATTTGCCACCACTGCCACAAGCCTGGGCATTGGAGGAGGAACTGCAAGGAGTACCTCGAGCAGTTGCGAACTGCAAAAGGTATGTTCTATATCGAAATAAATATGTCTCTTAATTCGACTTCTTGGGTACTTGATACCGGATGTGGATCTCATATCTGCTATGATTTGCAGGTGATGACAAGAAGCCGACGTATTAGAGAAGGTGAGACCCACTTGAGGCTGGGCAATGGAGCAAGAGTTGCTGCAGTAGCTATAGGATATGTTTATTTATTTCTGTCGTCAAATTTTAAGTTGTTATTGAAAGATGTTTTATTTGTTCCCGAATTGATAAAGAACATTATTTCTGTTTCTATGCTTGATAGTGATGGATATTCTTGTATTTTTGCTAATTCGATTTGCAATATATACAAGAATGAATGTTTGATTGGTATTGGGGAAGCGAAAACGATCTATACACCTTAAAATTAAAACAAGTTCCAACTCGCGATGTGGAAACACATACAACAACAATTAAAAGGAAATACGATAGCTTAAACCCAGCACAACTTTGGCACGCTAGGCTAGGTCATATTTCTCTAAGTAGGATGAACAAGTTACTTAGGAGTGACATGTTTGATCTGTCAGACATTAACTCCCTACCGACTTGTGAATCTTGTCTCAAGGGAAAATGACTAAACAACCCTTCAAGGGCAAGCCTGAACGTGCTCAAGGCCTATTGGATTTGATCCATACTGATGTGTGTGGTCCGTTTAGTATTGGTACTAAATACGGTCACAAATACTTCATCACCTTTACCGATGATCACTCTAGGTATGGGTACTTGTACTTAATGAAGCACAAGTCTGAATCTTTTGAAAGGTTCAAGGAATTCAAGGCTGAAGTAGAAAATCAGTTAGGGAAAAGTATTAAAGCACTTCGATCCGATCGAGGTGGTGAATACTTGAGTGCTGAGTTTCAAGATTATCTGAAAGAGAATGGGATTCTCGCACAGTGGACCCCTTCGGCCACACCACAGCTCAATGGTGTAGCGGAGCGTCGTAATCGAACCTTGATGGACATGGTTCGATCTATGATGAGCTTCACTGAGCTTCCTACCTCGTTTTGGGGCTATGCGCTCGAAACGGCGGTAATGTTGTTGAACAATATCCACACCAAGGCAGTGATAAGACTCCATATGAGATATGGATGGGCAAACCACCCAAATACTCATGCATGAGGATTTGGGGATATCCTGCTTATGTGAAGCAGACAGTGGAAGATAAGATGGATACGAGATCCATCTTATGTTACTTCGTTGGGTATCCAAAGAATTCCATTGGATACTACTTCCACTATCCAAACGAAACAAAAGTGTTTGTTTCTAGGAATGCCACCTTTATGGAAAGGGAGTTTCTACTTGATATAGAAGGAAGATAGTAGAACTCGAAGAGGTTCGAGAACCAATTGAAGTACCAAGTGAATCTCCCGCACCTACAGAGCCAGTACCAGAAATGGTCGCACCTAGGAGATCTGAAAGGGTTCCTAGGGCTCCTGAAAGATATGGTTTCCTTCTTTAAGATGATCAGGGTGATCAAGTTGTTGGATGTGATCCAAGGACTTTCAAGGAGGCAATTTCCGATGCTGATTCTAATTTGTGGCTTGAAGCGATACAGTCTGAGTTTGACTCAATGCATGCGAACCAAGTTTGGACTCTTGTTAATCCTCCCGAAGGAATTGTTCCTATTGGGTGCAAATGGATATACAAGAGGAAACTTGGACCTGACGGTAAGGTATTGACCTACAAGGCGCGACTGGTCGCGAAAGGTTACACTCAAAGGCAAGGTGTTGACTATGATGAGACCTTTTCACCAGTCGCAATGTTCAAGTCGATTAGAATCTTACTAG
>KQ997619.1:205638-252895 GCA_001598015.1 Dorcoceras hygrometricum | reverse complement strand
TTCTGAACTCCTATTTACTTAGTGATCCTATTTCTGGGACCATCATAATTAGATATATGCGTATAAATAAAACAAAGAGGAGACAAAATTTGTTCCATTGGCTTTTAAAAATGGAATTTTGATGATATGGTAGACAATTTCTATATCGTTTTATTTAAAGTAAGATATATCATAATATTTTGTAGATATCTCCCAATATTCTCAGGATAAATACAGATGTTCATACCTGACTAGCTTAACAAGCATTACATTTCTATTCAGATTCAGCATCTTTTGGTGCATATTTTGAAGGCAGTTTGATTTGATTTATCGAAGAGAATTGGTTGGTGATAATCGTTCGAGATATTTTAATAGGTGATAATATTAGTTTTAAAATTTAGGTGTTATTTTTTCATCATATTTATTTTTCTATTTCATAAATTGGGGGTGTATTGGATTTAGATTTTTTAATTATTTTTGTGAAGTTTAGAACTCTAGAGATATTCAATCTAAATTTTTATAAACTTATCAAAGTTCAGTAATATTCAAAAATATATTTTTAATGTTTATAAAAGTCATGTGATATTCAAACTTAATTTTAAAAATTTATAAAATTTATAAATATTCAAATATCAATAGACTCTTGATAACTCCAAAGAATTCTATTATGTAGAGAAGATAAAACCTAATGTACAACTCTAATAATAAGCATCTCTAAAAATACACTATAACTCATTCTTTTTGTACATCATATTTTTTCTATTATATAAAATTTTCACAAAATATTTCTCCATTACTGATTTTTATTCGTCTTTTGCAATCGGCATACTAAAAATAGTAATACTAATT
Organism: Dorcoceras hygrometricum; assembly: GCA_001598015.1. Lineage (NCBI taxonomy): Eukaryota > Viridiplantae > Streptophyta > Magnoliopsida > Lamiales > Gesneriaceae > Dorcoceras > Dorcoceras hygrometricum. The sequence goes on along the minus strand of KQ997619.1, from coordinate 252,067 downwards.
TTCGACCTCCCATCACAAATATTGTAATCTTTAAAATCATATTGTTTAATTTTTTTAAAAAAACTTATGCACTACACAAGAAAAATATTATTTTATTGACCCATAAATCGAGATCATAATAATAATAATTTTCAATTATTATACACTCACACATCATTGAGAAAAAAAACGCTTATTATTGGTCAAAAGTTATAATTGTTAGTCAGAGTGTTACTTTATTTTGTTATATACGTGCAGAGTGGAATGCACTCATTATGTGTATTAGAGTTGAGTTGTTATGCCCACAAGTCAGGGGAGATGCAACTACTGGTGATGTCTCATATGATCAGTCTTACAATGCCTTATCATCGATCTTATCCCCAATGGAGATATTATTATCTGTTAAAATCTGAAATCACACCCAACTGGTCAACCAGATAAAGCTGCGTAACGTCTGCTGAGATCTTCCCAGGAGATCACTCATCTCAGTGTTTATTAATGTCGTCGCAGCGGCGGATCCGGATCCCGCTCCCGGGGCGCAGCGGAAGATTTAAAAATTTAGGCCCGAGAACGGTCAATACATAACAATAACAGCAACTAAACATGCATATGATGTTTAGATTGGTACCTTGCTGGCGCCTAGCTCCGACCAATTTCACGAGAAAATCGACACTTCAACGGTAGGCGGTTGTCGTCTCCTAATCCGGTCCACGACTGGATTCTCGATTCCTTCGTCGGTCTGCACTAGAAAACACGATGAAAATTTCACGGACAGAATCTCCTCGTCGAGACGGTCGGAACAAGTCCGACGGCGAAGGCGGCGCGTCGGCGACGGGCGGCGAGGCGGCGTCGGCGTGAGGAGAGTGGGGAGAAGAGAGGAAGAAATCTAGGGTTATGGTGTTATTTTCAATGCTAACCCTAGGGCCCTATATATAGATTTCTTCATGGGCTTGAACCGGCTTAATGGGCTTGGGTCGGGCCCAGGCCCATATGAACATTCGTTTCAAGTCCATTGCAGTGGCTTCATCATAATCCCGATCGAAGATCAGATCGGACCGATCTATACAGTTTACAAAACTGAGCATTATGATGTGAAAACAATTTTCCGGACCACCTAATCCAAAATAGCATTTTGGCCCCTGTAAGTTTCAAGGATAGTCAAACTAGCTCAAACTTTAGGTAAATTGCATTTTTGACCCTGTTTAATTTTGGGAAGTCGCACTTCCATCCTTCCTCCTCCTATACTCAACAAATTGAGCTTAATTTCCGTGCGGGAATCGAGAAACCAGTACTTGTGTGACCCTCAATGGTTCAGGGATACAGCTAGCCGTGGGCTCACAACAATTGTGACTCCGAAATCACAATTTCGGACTAACCCATTGGAACATGGTAAAGCGTCTAGCAACATCGTCCCATGATCCCATAGGTATCACTGATAGTGCCTGCAAGAACCAGTCGATCGTGGTTAGCGTACAGTACGTTCCTTTCAACACAAATATCCCGATCAGATCAACGACCATTGGTAAATCGAGAGTCGCTAGAGATCCAATAACCATTCATACATCTTGGAGATCAAATAGTGACATCGCGTGTGTTACTAGGCAAACCCATTTACCTAAAACACATCTAGTACTCTGGCCAGAGATTTGTCACACTATTATCTCCTCAGATAGCATAGGATATCCACGCACAAAGACGAGCGGTGAATCCTCGACAACGAAGCATCGACTCCTACATGCATCGGGACCTCACCCAATCCCGCCACCAGATGACCCCAACAGAGTCGATAAACAGGTCAAAGTGAGGCACCTATCATGTAGAGTCTCAATGACGTTTCGAGTAATGAGGGCTAATCTGTACAACCAAGACCTCAGACTTAATCAACTCGACAAATGGTAACCACTTGGAAAGTCCGAATGAGGGTAGTTCGATAGATCACCAGGTCACTATCCATCTGCATGCTCAGAACATCACAATGTTCCCTACCAATGAAACGTGGTACTTCACATTGCAGATGCTAGTCTCAAGCTCGGGCGGCCTTATCCTCATTTTGACGGCCCAATCGACTAGGAACGAGTTTAGAACACACAGTGACTATCAGATTGTTTCATGATAGCCATCATATCCACTATCACATCTAACATACACTATGGTGCATTCTAGGTCTTTATCCAACACAATTGTTAACATAATAAAATAATGAAGATAAAGAATGCCATAAAAGAATACGGATTTCATAAATAAAGATCGTTTTACAAATAGTCAACAAGAACACACACGCCAAAAGTTGGCTAGTTGGACACCTATTCTAACAGTTAATGCACGTTTAACTCGGCACACCAAAGCCCCTTTCTGTTGGTAGAACCATTCACTGTTCCTGTTGCTGTTGGCAGATACCATTTCGATACAATAGTCAAGAGCTGTTGGCAGATGTCACCATTCTCAATACTTCATCAACAGTAGATTTTTGACCCGATAACCCAAATAACCAAGTCAATAACTCCACTGTTCGAAGATCTGATTCTGAACAACCCAAAACCATAACTGTAGCTTAAACCAATCACTGTTGTCAGCAATGTTGATCATCGTGAAAAGATTATTCGAATTTTATCATTTAAGTCCAAATCTTTCTTATTTTTGTTATCACCAAAACTATAAATTTTATCCTAACAATAATTGAGCAGTGAACTTGAACAGTGGTATGTGTAAACTGAAACAGTAAAATAGATAATAGAATCAAGTTTGTTTGGAAGTTCGGAGCTAAATCTCCTACGTCTCCCCTTCTTCAAACTGGAAGGCATCACTAGAAGACTTTGATCTTACACAATGTGTACAGACCCCCTCAGCTGGGACTTACCCGCTGCCCAAAGCTGAACTCCTAGACTACACTGCACAACAGTTCACAGGCTATGTGACTCCATCAACAAGAACATGTTTAACGTCTCTGTTCAAAGACTACATAGATTTTGTGTAAGTTTTTGTTGATTCCATCATCTATTCTATTAAGCTCACGGATCTCATATGTGAGTGAATCTGTGTGTGAGAAATATACAATGTAAGCTAACCCTCTCTTGTGTTTTCTCACGCACTAGAAAAATGCTTCTACAAAGCTGATATCTTCATTTTCTTCCCACGTTATGCAGTCGACTAAAGATTCCACGTTAAAACTCTGAGCTATGCACCAACTCACACCTGGCACTAGCTCAACTTGTACACCAGCCGCCACCTGAGTGTACAATCTTTCGACTTTTGCACATGCTTTTGCTGTTTTTGTTTTTCGTCTCTCACTACTCCACGCACTTGTCTGTTCATCGTCTTTCTTCACATATAAAGCCTCTGTACAAATGTATTCGTTGGACACAAGTTCCTAGCCGTTGAAAATGTTTCTGTAAAGTTTTGACATAGTTGTATCGTTTGTCCTTTATCATTAATGTGTTTGCAGACTTTATTGACTTTGAGCTCTCTTGGTCATTAAAGCATTTGCAGCCTTTGTAGACTTTGAGCTCTGTCTCTATCAGATAAATTAGTTTGTCTTCTAGTATTCTGAATAAAGCTTGTACAAAGTAATTTGTCTGAGCTGATCTTTCACAAAGCTCCTGATCTGATATGCTCTTCTTTAATCTGCTCAGAGCTGATCTTGTGACGCCCGAACCCAACAGGGTCACGAGAATTGGGGTAAATAAAAATTTTCGAGTAATAGAAGGGCTAAAAGATAATTTGTTATAAGCATTCGAAAATTTTTGTTTACCCCAATTCTCGTGGCCCCGTTGGGTTCGGGCGTCACATATTCTATTCAGCTCATCTCTCTCGTATATGTGAGTGAATCTGTGAGTGAGAAATATACGGTGTAAGATAACTCTCTCTTATGTTTTCTCACATACCGGGAAGTGCTTCTACAAAGCTGATATCTTCATATTCTTCCCAAGTTGTGTAGTCGACTAAGGATTTTACGTTTAAGCTCTCGAACTGTGCACCAACTCACCTGGGCACTAGCTCAGCTTGTACATCAGCTGCCACCTGAGTGTACAAGCTCTCGACCGTGCACATGCTCTCGCTCTGCTATTTTATCGTCTCTTTTTCTCGCACTTTTGTTCATCGTCTCATTCGATGTATATAGCCTCTATGCAGATATATCCGTCGGACACAAGTTTCTAGCCATTGAAAAGGCTTCTGTAAAGTTCTGACATAATTGTATCTTGTGTCCTTTATCATTTAATGCGTTTGAAGACTTTGAGCTCTATTGTCATTTAACGCATTGCAGTCTTTATTGACTTTGAGCTCTGTCTCGATCAGACAAATTAGTTTGTCTTCTAGTATTCTGAATAAATCTTGTACAAACTAATTCGTCTGAGCTGATCTTTCACAAAGTTCCTGATCTGATATGCTCTTCTCTTAAGCTGCTCTGAGCTGATCTGCTCTAAATTGTTCTAATATGAGTCTTTATGCTCTTGAGTTGTTTCTGCGCTTCTTCTTTAAGCTGCTCTTGTTCATCATGTGCTCTAAGCCGATTCTGTTCACTATGAGCTGATCTGATACGAAGCCTGATCTGATCTGATCTGGTCTGATCGAAGCTTTGTTCTGATCTGAACAGCCTGTTCTTATCTGCTCTAAGCTGGTCGACTCTGTTAAGCTCTAGCTGATCCGATTCTCACTACGCCTCTAATCTGATATGTTCTAGGCTCTGGCTGATCCGTGCGTTTCTCTACGCTGACTGCTCTATGTTGATATCTGAACCGAACGCATCTCTAATGAGCTGATACCTACTTTGAACTGGTTTCTTCTACACTGATCTACACTCTAAGGTGGATCAACATGGATAACGTCTGCTGGACCAGTTCGGGCTTCCCATACTGTTCCAGCTTGGACATCTTCTCAATAGCACACAGTTTGTTGCATCCAGCTTGCTTCCGATCTGCTACAGTACAGCTCTTCAGCTCGCTGTTGATCCGAACCAGCTCGCTTCTGATCTTAACCAACTTGCTGCCGATCTGCTTCAGTTTACCCTGCGCACTTCAATGAACTCATTAGAAACATAACAACAGGTTTTTGTTTATCAAATTAAAATCTGATTTGTTACACAGATCCAACACCAATTTTTTTAACATCTTATTGAGAGTTGAGTAAAACTTGTATATATTGATGTACAAAATCCATAGAACTTTATGAAAAAGTTTACAAATATCTATAAAAGCCTTTCAAAATAAATTTATAAGAACTCCGTGAAAATCTTTAGAACTATGCAAGATTATAAAATATTCACCAAATTTCTGCAAGGAATACATCCCCTGAATCTACATTGGTAAAATTTTCGAGTTTGCTCGACGACTGCAAATGGTGAGTGGGAACAGATGGACCATGGGCCGGTGCCTTGCCTAAAAGGCTAAATTATAATGGATTGTTTCATACTCATAAGAATCTTAAGACCAATTAACACTTGTGCCAGTCGGCCCATTTTATGGCAACTCTCATTTAGTTTTTAAACTACTCGACAAGCTAATGGACGAAAGGAAATGGAGAAACCCGAAGACCCCGAAAGGGAATGGAGAAACCCACAGACCTTCCTCCGGATCTTCGTCCCGGCCAGATGATGATTTGACCATTTTCCGATCAGTAATTGGCAGCACAAGTGTGTGGTGGATTATCGGTCGGCTCGCTCAAAACTATAGAATTATACACAAAATTGACTCAGTTCCTCCGTCGTTACATGAAAATGATAATTTTCCAACCTGTCCAAAAAGATAGATCTACCTTTCTTAATAAGTTCCTCACTAAATTAATGTTTTCTAAAAAAAATGTGGATATGTCTAATACCACAACATTTTTACTCGACATAATCTAAAACACATTTAAATTTTTATGAATTGATTCAAGTTATGAATTTTGATTTTCGGATGACTCAGTTAAGTACGGATTTGTAAGACATATTTATATAAAGTATTAACAAGAAATGGATTTGAAACACACAGCAGATTAATTTGTTCTGATTTTTTGAATTTATTGCAACCCATATTCACCCAACACGAATCTTATATTTTATTCTATGAAAGCCGGAATCATAGCTGACAAAGCAGTATTTTGGGCTTTTTAACTGTTTGCAAACAAAAAAAAGAAAAAATTTAAAAAAATAATGTAAATAGGATATAATTAGCAAACTACCGTATCACGCCCTCACAATCGGCATGATTCAATTTTTTTTTTTTAAAAAAAAAGCTAATCACGCCTATAGCAATGGCGTGATTTCGAAATAATTTTTTTTTAAAAAAAAATGTGTCACATCTGCAGCAACACACTCAGACGAAAGGACACATTTAGGTTTGGCTTGCTTAAATGTCCGAGGCTAGTGGCCACATTTTTCCAATATGTATTTAAGGTTTTTTTTTTAAATAATAATAATAAAAAAAGAATTTGCAAATTATAGGATCCTTCCAAATTTATGATAATCCGGGATTCGAAATCCCGGATTCATCCCAAACTGTTGCAAAAAAAAAATCTTGCTTCTGAATCCGGGAGTTGAAACTCCATATTCATTGTAAACCGTTAAAAAAAAAAATCTTTCTTATGAATCCGGGAGTTTAAACTCAGGATTCATTATAAACCGTTAACAAAAAAAATCATGTCAGAATCCGGGATTCTAAGTCCCGGATTCTATAAAGAAATATAAAAAAAAAATTTGCCAGAATCCAGAGGTTTGAACTTCGGATTCTGACATGCTATAAAAAAAATTAAAAAAAAAAAAACAAAAGTGGTGTCAGAATCCGGGACTTCGTGTCCCGGATTGTTATAAATTTGGAAACCCCTCCAAACTGTTACAGTTTTGGAATTTGTTTTTGTTTTTATATTATTTTTAAAAAAAACTTGTATTTAAAATACAATTAAATGATTTTGATTTACCCACTTAAAAAATTCAACTGAACGTAATTCAACAGCCATTTTCTTCATCATCGTTATTTCACATTCCCAAATTATTATCATGAAATAGTTTTTTTTTTAATCACTTGGAAACAGCATATATGTTATTTTCTTTAAAAATAACCTCAGTATGGAAAGTATATATATATTTAAGGCACCCATGTCTGAGTTAATTAACAAAAAAATATGGGTTTCCTAATTAAGGTGAACCACTTTACTTATCCATCATGTAATGGTTATGGCATCTTAATAATAAATCTTATCCATTTTATGTGTAGTAATATTATGTATGGTTAGTACATTTTTGTGGTGGATGGTTAGTACTAAATCCTCAGAATTCCAAATACATAATATTACTGTAATAGTTTGAAAAATCAAAATCATTTAATTGGGCTTTAAATACATATTGGAAAAATGTGGCCACTAACCTCGGACATTTAAGCAAGCCAAACCTAAATGTGTCCTGCCGTCTGAACGTGCTGCTGCAGATGTGACACATTTTTTTTTTAAAAAAATTATTTCGAAATCACGCCATTGCAATAGAAGTGATTAGCTTTTTAAAAAAAAAAATAAATTTTGAATCACGCCGAATGTGAGGGCGTGATACGGTAGTTTGCTAATTATATCCTATTTACATTATTTTGTTAATTTTTTTTTTTTGCTGCAAACAGTTAAAAAGCCCATTAAATTTGTGGTTTTGTCGATGCTACCTTTGTGAGCACTGCCCATAAAGGCAGCTGGCCATTCAGCAACTGACACGTGGCGAAAAAAATAGTATAATTGGTGTTAGTATACTAGATTATGACATGTCGATATATAGACTATTATAACTTCTTATTATATATCCCTTTTATATTTTCGTGTACATGATGATTACAAGAGGCCGCGTCAGTACTTTATAATATTTTGAGTAGTTTCGTTCTTGCATTTCAAATATTGTAAATTTATTTATCCATGCGAAGAATTGGGACCGAGTTGACAATTTTATATTAAACGAGTGATGTTCCATCTGGCTATTATGGGTGTTCAAGAATCGAACTAAATCGACCCAAACTATTAAGCCAATCCAAATCGTATGGTTTGGATTGATTTTTAGTCAATCATGATTTGGATTGATGTGGAAATTTTCAAACCACAAATATTGGTTTGGTTCAAGGTTTAGAAAAGGTAAATCGAACAAAACCAAACCAACCGAAGTTAGTATAATAAAAAAAATTATAAAATATATTTTATTAACTTAAAAGGGTTATTTGATTTTGTTTAGTGGATTTTTTAAAAATAATCAATTACATGAAATTGCAAAATAAGTAGGCCTAATTCCAAAAATCAGTCCAAATACTTGTAACGCTAAAAAACATTCTGACTTCTCCATATTTTTTCAAACGCTGGCTCACCCTCACAGGCTGCCTCACGTCCCAATCCATTAAATTGAGGAAAGGTAAGAAACTTGGCAACAAATTTATTCTAAAGAAAGGTTTTTTTAATCAATCATTTGTGTCATCGTATGAGATTTATTTTAGATTATTTGTTCATGAAATTGAGTTTTTTTCTCTGAATTAGATGTCTAATACCACTATTGAACCTTCTGTAAAAAAAGATCGGTTATTGAAGAGGATGAAATCATTACTGAAGAATCTCTTGCTTCCATTCCACAAGTGACATCAACAGGTAAACGTTAAACCTACTAAACAACCTTTCAAGAGTTTTGGGATCAGTTTTACTGAAATCGTTGGATGTGATCCCAAATTACCTCGAGCTTCTTGTAATTATTGTGGTGCAACATATGCTGCTGGAAAGAGAAATAATACTTCAAATATGTAGACTCATTTGAATAATCAATGTGGAAAGTACCCATATAAGAAGCAAAACACGGGACAAAAAGTTTTGTCTTTTAAAATTAAGGCAAAAGTTGATGGGGGAGAAAATATATGTTCTTTGGTGGCCTCTAGTTTTAGTGCAGAGGAGTGCAGGATATTAGTTGCCTAGATGATTATCATTGATGAGTTGCCATTTAGATTTGTTGAGGTGAAGGATTTCGAAAATTATGTAATGGTTTGTAGGCAAAGTTTTCTGTGCCATCTTGATCAACTGTTGCTAGAGATTGTTTTGAATTATTTTTGAATGAAAAAAAATTACAGAATGCTTTTCAAAATCATCTCAAATGGTTTGTCTCACCACTGATACTTGGACTTCTATTCAGAATCTTAACCATGTGGTTCTTACGGCCCATTTTATTGACGACAATTGGAGTTTGCACAAGAGAATTCTAAATTTTGCCCAATAGATAATCATAAAGTTGACACAATTGGTAAGATGGTTGAGAAATGCTTGCTACAGTGGGGAATTAAAAAGGTTTTGACCATAACCGTTGACAATGCTAGCTCAAACGATTCTGCAATTGCATACTTGTCTAAGAAATTTAAGAAATTGGGGTACTGTGGTCTTAAATGGTGATTTTTTACATGTTAGATGTTCTGCTCATATCTTAAATCTTATTGTAAGTGATGCTCTTAAAGATATGAGTGACTCTGTTGTTAAAATCCGGAACACTGTGAGATATGTTAGATCCTCACCTGCCAGGTTTAAAAAGTTTAAAACTGCGTCGAAGATGAAAAAGTTTCTTGTAAGAGTATGGAGTGTCTCGATGTTCATACGAGGTGGAACTCAACCTATTTGATGTTAGAAGCAGCTGAAAAATTCGAAAAAGCTTTTGATAGGTTGGAGGATCATGATAGCCAATATGTGTTTGGGTTTTTTGGAGAAGAGAGAAGAAAAGGTCCACCTTCAAAAGAAGGTTGGGATAACGCACAAAACTTGGTGAAGTTTTTAGGATGAAGTAACTTTACGTATCTGGGTCTTTATTTGTTACATCGAACCAATATTTTCATGAACTTTGTTTGATCAAGAATGTGATAAAAAATTATACCACAGAAAAAGATCCTCTTTTGAGTAGAATGACAAAAGGTATGGAAAGCAAGTTCAATAAGTATTGGGGTGACTTTGAAAAGATAAATTCCTTACTCTTTGTTGCAATTATACATGATCCGAGGTATAAATTAAAGTTTATTAAATATTATTTGAGCCATTTTGATGAGAAAGATTGTTGATGAGATGGTAATTGTCAGGCCCCGTGCTAATTACTAATAATTAACACCTAATAAGCGCATAATCACGGAAGCTTAAAATCAGGGCTTAAAAATTTTTTCGAAATACCATGGGCCTGAACTTCAAATCATACTGTCAAAATATGCAAAACTCAAAATATAAGTTAACTCAAACTCATACAGCAAGTAACCACATAATTCATCTCAAAATATGGATCCCCAAATACAAATAAAACACGGGGCATCCCTCGGTTCAATACATATCATAAATAACTGGGACTCAGGAATGAGGGGATCGACCAGCTGAACTTCCACTCTGCCCAGCTTGGTTACCTAAAGCTCCTGCAAATGGGCACACAGACCCAACAAGACAAAGCAGGAAACAAATACGAGGTCAAGCCTCAGTACGAAGAGCTATCAAAGCAAGTAAACATGCAACATGCTATAGATCGATGCTGTGAATGCATGAGGGCTATCAAGAAATCGGATAGCTAGACCAGTCTATCAACTGGCAACTCAAATCAAGCCTCTATACCACACACAGCCAATCAGCCGGTGGAAATCATCGGTCCGTGATCATCGGGGCCCGTCAGCCCATCACAGCTCGGTGGTAGACACTCGAATCCGGTAGTCACCACTCCGACGATAGCGTTGGACTTTTCGGGCACGACTCAAAGTCGGCCAGTCACAACGTGGCACCCAATCAGGTAATCAAATCAATCTGTCAAAGGCTCAAGATGTATGCAATGAATGCCATTCAATATCAATGCATAATGCATACAATTCATAATACGTGCAACCAGAATGAAAAGCTCAATCAATTCATCAAACTGTTCCACGTAAACACATAAAACGCAATTCACAACCTCGAAACTAGCCAAGTTCACGCTCAACTGCTAAGGGCTGCTCAATCGTACCTAGCTGGTCATCCAGTCGCAACACTCAAATCGTGGGGTTCAACTAAATCAAACGACGCCGTTACTCACAGCTGCTTTATCCAGTCGCAACACCATTCCTCTCGCGACTGGTTCTTCCATTCTTCGATTGGTCATTCTCTCACAAGCGCAACGACTGCTTATCCATTTCCACCAGCTGCAAGCTACAGCACGGCTGATTCAATACTTAGAGGAATTCGACAACTCTTAATCTTCAATTTTCACGTGGCTAATCCCAAACAATAAAATTAACCAATAATCTAAATCTGAATCCTCACAGTAATGTTTGTGGATCAAACCTTGAGAAGATTGTACGATGAATATAGGCTTTCTAGTTTGGTGGTTTTTAACATAAGAGATTGGGCAATGTTCCAAAGCCAATGCTTCTCAGCATAGGGAGGGAATATGTCTTGATTTTGCTTCATTATTTAGTGAGCAATTGCATCATGAAGATGATATAGAAAGCAAATCTGAGGTTGATAACTACTTAACAGAAAATTGTGAGATTTCAAATGAATAGTTTAATATTTTGGATTGGTGAAAGCTACATTGTGCGAAATTTCATACTCTTGGATTAATTGCAAAAGATGTTTGGCAATTCCGATATCTACAGTAGCATCTGAATCTGCATTTAGTATAGGGTGACACATACTTGACCCTTTTTGTAGTTCATTGCATCCAAAAACAGTTGAGAGTCTCATTTGTGCTCAGAATTGGCTTCGATCTTCGTGACGCTGTGGATGAGGTTGAAAAGCTCGAAGAAGGTGAATGCTTTATTTTGTGTCATATTTTTTTTAAATATTTTCTATTTTAAAAATAGTGATGTCCTTATATATTTTATTTTTTCAATAGAATTATCAAATGTGGAGGGATCACTTACTGTCGAGGACCAAAGATAGAGAGAGTAAATGAAGTTCTTTTTGTTAGATTTAGGTAGTGCACTAGAGAGTAAAACATATCTCTCCTTTTGTTGAAGTTTGCATTAGATAATACATGCACATTGTGTATTTGCAAACTACTTTACTATACCGATATTTAATATGTTCAAGTTAAGTACTTTTTCAGTGCTAGTTACTATATTATCATATAGTAATATTGTATACACTAATTTATTATGAAACCTAAAAATTAAATTACCAATTCAAACCACACCGAATCAAACCAAACCGAGATTCTTGGTTAGGGTTGGTTTGGTTTAAATAATTAATGGATTGGTTCGATTTCATAAACCGATATATATATTGGGTTGATTCAAATTTACATCCAAAATCGAACCAATCCGCATTTGAACACCTCTACTGCCTATGCCATTAATATATAATATATATTATGTTACTCGTACACCACTTTCAATGTACTTGCACGTGCTCAGGAAGAATCGCTTGTTTTGACCTATTAAATATTAATAGTCCAAGCATGAGTTCCATACTTCCATTACACCAATAAAATATGTACTCCACATTTATGGATTTTTTATTTTATTTTTTATCGGATTATTTGGTTTCATTTTCCAACTACTTCAGTTTACTTTAACAATAAGTAGTACTCATATGATTTATTTTTTGGTTGATCTCATATTTGCTATACCTGCTATTATTGTTCACAATAAGTAAAATTCATATCATTTAATTTTTGAAGTTATTCATCGATTGGTTTTATATTTGCTATGCCCGATGAAAAGTCGTCGTATAACATATTGTTGCATATGTGAGTTTTATAAATATATTATTTAAAAGTGGTAAATCTACACCTGTCCAATTTATATAGCAGACGTTCTTTTTACTGGTATTTCGAGTCCGATGACACACATATTCTATCATCTTAGGCTGCGTTTGGTATCCCTGATAAGCCGTGATTGTCATTTTATCCGTCGTTTGGTTCGTTTGTAGCCAGGTTTCTTTCAATCCGTGGTTGCAGGATTGAGCAATTTTTCTACTGTTACAGTCAGATTGTGTAACCTTTCAATTTAGGTAGGTTAAGTTATCCGATAGCGTTGATTACAAAGAAACAACATAACATTATCAATTTAGCCCGACATGATAAATGACGATCATGATAAATTGTTTACATTAGCAAAAGAAGTCTAGTCTCTCAAAAAAAATTGTGCAAATAAATAGTTGAGGAAATCTTATCTTATTATTCTTATTTTAATAAAGCTTTTTAATGTATATCTCCTTTGCAGTATTAATTCCCACATCCAAAGTTCGATAATTTTTCTTTATTTCTGAAGTAGTTGTCATTACCATTTTCTATTCTGCGCATTGGCTGTTTCTGAATCTGAATTATTTACCAAAAAGCAGTAGACTTTTCTATCGTTCATACTTCCAATGTCAGCTCTCAGAATTGCATCTCGTCCTCTACGTTCTGTTGCCCTGCTTTCGCGGAGAGGTGTGTAATTTGGATAAATCTGCTTACTCATGCGTGTAGAAAAGATTGCTTTTAATATGGGTTTTTGTTTTTTTTATCCAAGATGATGACGAGAAGTGTTTGCATTTGTTATGCGTTCGATTATCTTTGTAATGCATGGATGTGATTAATCTTTTGGAGGAGGAAGTAATGGATATTGTTATGTTTTCTTTATTCGACCAGTGTGAATCGTTAAATTTTCGGTTGGCAAATGTGTTCCTTTTTATATATATCCTTTCCATGTTTAGTGCAGGATCGTGTTTAGTCCTTCTGTGGGGCTCATTTAATCTCCGAATTTAAATGATTTTTGGCAAATTTGTGTTCGTGGATATAGAAATTAAAGTAAAGTTCAAATCTTTACAAGGCTTATCTTGAATTTGATAAGACAAACTAAAGAGATCAAGATGAGATGTAAAAGCCTTATTTGATTAACTACTGGATATGACTCATTGGCCTGTGCCGTTGAGCAAGATGCAGAAAATGGAAAATGACTTTTAATGTTAAAATATGGTATTATGATTTATGAGTGTGTTTGGTTGCGATTCATTTGTTTAGGAACACAGATTCATTGGGGCCGTGGAATACCACGGTACAGCACCGCATCATATGCTCAGGATCTAATCAAGCCACCTGTTAGTGTAGAATATGATAAGCTTCTCATCAATGGAAAATTTGTCGAGGCAGCATCAGGTAACTAAGCTCTATACTATTCTTCCGGTGGTGAGTTCACTGATTCATTTTTAATCTTTTTGATGATCTTATGTCAATCTGTTAACTTGTCAATTTGATTGAATCAGGTTCACCACTGATTCATTTTTAATCTTTTTGATGATCTTATGTCAATCTGTTAACTTATCAATTTGATTGAATCAGGTAAAACTTTTCCGACTTTGGACCCCAGAAATGGCGACGTAATCGCACATGTGGCGGAAGGCGATGCGGAAGATATCAATCGAGCAGTAGCTGCTGCTCGGAAGGCTTTTGACGAAGGGCCATGGCCTAAAATGACCGCTTATGTAACCATTTCTTACCCCTTTTTAGCTTCTATCAGAATTTGATGCTGCATTTTTATTTACAGTATTTGGTTTAATCATCTGTTTGATATTTTCAGGAGAGATGCAAAATAATCTTGCGCTTTGCTGATTTGGTAGAGAAGCATAATGACGAAATTGCAGCACTTGAGACATGGGATAATGGGAAGCCTTATGAACAGTCTGCAAACATAGAAATACCAATGTTTGTGCGGCTGTTCCGTTATTATGCCGGTAGGTTTATAGAAGAATGACTGATCGTAAGAAGATTTTTCTTTTGTTTTCTTTTCTTTTTTAGTCTTAACAGAATATCGTATCCCCGTTGATTTGTTCGACAGGATGGGCCGATAAGATTCATGGCCTCACTATCCAAGCTGATGGTCCACATCACGTCCAAACGTTGCACGAACCAATTGGTGTAGCAGGGCAGATCATCCCTTGGAACTTCCCGCTCCTCATGTTCGCATGGAAAGTTGGGCCTGCATTGGCATGCGGCAATACTGTTGTTCTCAAAACCGCTGAGCAGACACCATTATCTGCACTCCTTGTAGCAAAGCTATTTCATGAGGTAGTGGCACTCCAATACTCCACAGAGTAGCCTTTTCAATATTGTTTTTGTTAGTTAAATTGTTGTTTGTAGAACCTTGGTTCGTTGAGGATTAATCTGTAGTTAATTGAAATGCCTTAATATATAGTTGATATGCATATAACTTCTTGGCAGGCTGGCCTTCCTGATGGTGTCTTAAATATTGTTTCTGGCTTTGGTGCGACAGCTGGTGCAGCTCTCGCCAGTCATATGGATGTGGACAAGGTAACACAACTTTGCAGTTTGTATAATAGTCGTGAGTTGATATGGCAATGGATTATTGATCATCAATTTTGTCCTGACTTGTGCATTTTTTAGTTATGATTTTTTTGTTTAAATCAAAACTGGGCAAAGGTTTGAGATTTATTTTACTCAATTGTACAATATAATGGTTATGGCTAGGCCACTTATTCTATCTTACAATCTCAAAGTTTTAGCTCATACAGGTTATAGCTCTAATTAAATTTTAAAAACTTACAGATCAAATAGTTTTTGCAATTCCTCGCTATCAATGTCGAGATCTGGAGATGATGGCTGGTTAGCGCAGCCAAATACAGCGTATCTTGAGATCTTTTGTATCTGTTTTTTGCAGGTTGCTTTCACTGGTTCAACTGAAACAGGAAAAACTATTCTTGAGTTGGCTGCCAAAAGCAATCTGAAGTCCGTTACTTTGGAACTTGGAGGAAAATCGCCTTTTATTGTTTGTGAGGATGCTGATGTAGACAAAGCAGTTGAGCTAGCTCACTTTGCTTTATTTTTCAATCAGGTAACTCCTGTCCTGATCATCATAACTAATTTAATTCAATTAAACTCATGAAATTTCTTAATTATCGCATGCAACATCTGCAGGGCCAATGCTGCTGTGCTGGCTCTAGGACATTTGTGCACGAGAAGGTTTACGCTGAATTTGTGGAGAAAGCCAAGGCACGTGCCTTGAAACGGACTGTTGGTGATCCATTCAAGGCTGGCATGGAACAGGGACCTCAGGTGGATGTTTAATGTGCCGGTTTCCCATTCTTCATTGCATTACCAGATTCCTTTGCACTTCATAAACTTTGTTTCTTGGTGAGTTCTAGATTGATGAGAAGCAGTTTTCAAAGATTCTTGGGTATATTAAATCTGGTACAGAACATGGAGCTACCCTTGAAACTGGAGGTGCTAGATTTGGTTCAAAAGGCTATTTCATTCAGCCTACTGTCTTTTCCAATGTCCAGGTACATTATAAACATTACGATTTTGCAAGATCCCACTGTTTCTTTCTTGTCTTGACCAATATGTTGCATTCTCTAAAGGATGACATGCCGATTGCAAAAGATGAGATTTTTGGTCCGGTGCAAAGCATCTTGAAATACAAGTATGTCGTATGCATCTTCTTATTCATTCGAATCTTGATCTTGAAACTAGAAACTCATTGTGTAGTACTTCTACTATCACTTTCAGGGATCTAGGGGAAGTGATTAAGAGGGCAAACAACAGCAAGTATGGTCTTGCTGCGGGAGTGTTCACTAAAAACCTCGACACTGCTAATACACTGATGCGAGCATTGAGAGTTGGGACGGTCTGGATTAATTGTTTCGATACTTTTGATGCTACTATTCCGTTTGGTGGCTATAAGATGAGTGGAATTGGAAGGGAAAAGGGGGAATATAGTTTGAAGAACTACCTGCAAGTGAAAGCGGTAGTCACCCCTGTAATCAACCCGGCGTGGTTGTAAACGGATGAATTGATGATAATGCAGCAGCCACTTGTTTTTCTAAATTTGTTATCAACAAAAATGGAAATAAGTCGCAGGATTATGTTTTTATCCATTTTCATCTGTTTTCTGTTAGTTGAATAATATGAGTCAGGGTCGTTTTCTACCAGAACTTGTCGTGTAGCCACTCTATAAAAATATTGAAATACAAAATTTCTTCAGATATGAATTTGTTTCAGCTTCATTGATTAATTCAACTCCAAGTACTTCTATGTAGATTGGAATGATGTGTTCAATGTCCTTTCTGAAACACGACGAGCTTTCTCAAGCACCGTGACAACACGCTCCATCGATGGCCGTTGATGCTTATGCCCGGTACAAGATAAGGCCAGCTTGAATAATAGTTGAAAACCCTCAACGGAGTATTCTCCATTCAGTTTCGGATCTGCAAACTCTGTTATATCCCCTCCCTTCATCAGAATTCTAGCCTGCATGGAGCAAATATTGTGTTTGTTTTGAGGATAATCCTGAATAAGAGAGGAAAATCTGAATTTACTCACTATTTTACTCAGAGGCATTGGTCTTGTAACTTCAAGATTAATGACACGTTGTCCTGACAAAAGTTGCAGAAGAACGATCCCAAAACTGTAAACATCGGTTGATGGATGAACGTGGTGATTTTTCTGGTACTCAGGGTCGACATAACCAAACGTCCCTCGAACTTCAGAGCTCACGTAGGATTGTCCCATGGAAATCACTTTAGATAATCCAAAATCGGATAGTTTTGCTTGAAATTTTGAGCCAAGAAGTATATTTGTGGGCTGTGCAACATACAATGTGATCATTCTGAACTATTGGTGGCAAGCATGTGCTTAAAAAGAGGGTGTAATAGGACAAAAATATACCTTAATATCACGATGAACAATGCAGCCTTCATAAAAAGTGTGCAGAAATCTCAGCCCTTTGCCACAGTCAATAGCAATTTCCAGTCTTTGGATCCAAGTTAGGATTTTGTCTTTACCTATGGCACAAAAGTTTGATAAACAAGCTTGTTTGCTTAAATATTTGACCCTCAATCAACGAAAAAACATATACCGAAAAGCCATTCCGAGAGGTTGCCATTGTCACAGAGTTCATAAACAAGAAAGCTCTCATCTTGTCCATCGCAATGGCCTAGTAACTCGACAAGATTCTGGTGTTTGACATGTGATAGGCTCGTAACCTCTCTTACAAACGTCTCCATGTGAGCGTCATTTATAATGTGCTTAACCGCGACACGGCAGCCATCTGATAAGACACCCTTGTATACTTTTCCTGGTAACAAAAGTATAACTACAACATCACAATTTGACTTCTGTCTTAACTATTTTTCATGCTTAATGTCAGATTTTTAACCTGCTATTCCTTGGCCAATGAGGTTCAGTTCACTAAGATTGTTTGTAGACAAGTAAACTTCTCTTAGAGATATCTCAATACTGCTGGATTCTTCAAAAACTGATGCTACACTGGCTGTCACGTTTAGTGGAAAACAAAAATATTATTCTTGCTACTATACTATCACCAACCAATCTTAAAAAACACATACCTTCAGTTATTTTTGGTGGTTTTATTTTACTTGGTTTTCTGAGCAAAACTACCAATGCAACAGCTACTACTAGTGTAATCCCTATGACACCACCAATCAAAACTTCGAGACCTGCAAATCTTTGGACAAATCGGTAAGTGTTTTCAAGAAATTTAGAACACATGATATAAGTTCTTGGTTTCACCATACCTTTAACAAACCTAACCTTCTTCACATTTCTTTCCTGATCATCTGCACAAGAAGTAAGGGAAAAAGTCATCTTTTCTTCAAGAAAACAAGTACCTTTTTTCTTTGCAAGTTACCTATACGAAATCCATTTCCGAGGCACATATAGACCGATTGAATCCAGCCCGAATCCTTAATTCTCCGGCTTGTCAAAGTAACCAGCAACGAAAACCTGCAGATATCAGTTTTTTCCTTCGTCGACACATCGCTTCTGTTATCTGATACAATGACACGTTCCCAGGTTCCAAAACAAGTACCGCACTCTTTATCGTAATTACCATCTAAGGCTACATTCTTGCAATCTTGATCTAAATTTTCCAAAGCACTTCCATAGTTTGAAACAACATCAGTCTCCGTGTAATCAGAACAACCTCCAGCCCCACTCGTTAGCTTATCAAAACCACATGACAAAACATCGTTTAGGCAATCTTTCTGCTGTGTGATGTTCAAGAACACATTTTCTGTTCCGTTTTCACGGTTTGCCAATCCGTATAAGTATCGGTTAAACTGTGATCCACAGCTGTTTCTGGTTAAAAATCCACCCCAGTTCCCTTCAGAGGTGTTTGAACCATTCCCATATGAGGGCATTCCCATGTTTAATACACATTCATTTGCTAACACTCGTAGAAATGAAGAGAATATAATGATGGACAACGCCAAAGTCGTATGATTATTCATCTTACAAAAGGCTACGAGAGGATTCATGGAAAAGTATAAGGACAGGAACATTACATTTTTGCAAATGTGTAGTCTTTCATCGAACTAGCAAATCTTAAAGATTAGCTATGTAATCAGGATGGTGTAACGCACCGGCGATTCAGTTAATTGAAATTAGAAGATGCCAGCTATAGGCAACATTAGTCTGAGAACAACGTTGAAGTTTTAGACCGGACTAGAAGTTTAACCAGTGGACGTATGCATATCTATAAAAATGGGTTTTTGTTACATCAATTCTTGGATTTTTGAAAGAGTCCAATACAGCCTGGAATAAGGAATTGACTTATGGGACAATCTTATATTCTGTCTACTTTTTTAATCCAACAAATGACAAGTGCTTAAACAAGGCGAACTTCAGAAAAATGTTGAAGAAGATATGTTTCCTGCAGTCGACCACGATTGTTGCATGCAAAATTCCAAGAAGGAGAAAACAAGTAATGCGATATAAATGGAGCAATTCGGTCTTATGGCAATTTTAAATATTCGGCAAGAGTTCAACAAGACAAATACGAATATTGACATTTTGTTTTCTAATTAATGGCTCATGGCACATAAAAATATTTATATAAAAACAGTGGTATTTTGCAAAAAACTTAGTAGAAAACTAATTTTAATTCGACCACCTGATCCCATTATGAACTAGGTTTTTTGAGCTGTTTACATGCTTATAAAACACACACACATGTTAGTTTTTAAAGTTTAAACTTTAAAGATTATTTATTTATTTTTATTGCAAAGTGTAGTCATCATTTTTATTATTATCATTATTTTTGTTAATATTTGTATAATCGTTATTCCAGTTTTTCCCACTCCGTTTGTCTCTGCTACTCCGGGCCGCAACCTCTCTGGCTTAAACCAAACACGTGTGGCCGAAAATGCAAAAAGTTTTTCGACCCATATGAAGAATTGGGCCTCACGAGGAGACAAAATTGCCGTCTCCTCGAGGTCCATGACCAGCCCATGGGCTTTATACGGAGAATCTCACTTTCGAGTTCTACTGGTCTTCATATTATGTTCAGAGTACATGGTAGGTTCTCCACACTTACATCTGATAAGATTTCCAAAATATAACAGAGGTAAGATTCAATTTTGACCAGTAAAAAATATTTAGGAAATTAGTGACAATTTAAGGTACTAATGTGACTTGGGTTTATGCTGACCACTCTCTTTAATTTTTGATGCTTTATTACTTCCTGATGATTATGAGATGTAAAGTATACTGGGTGAAATCAACAAATACAGGTTTTTATGGTAGATTAATAGGTCCAATAATGAATAATTTCACCAATAATCCAACTTATCTTTTTAACTCGATTTTTTCTCCTCCAAAATATAACTTGGTTTTGAAAAAAATTGGATCTTTATTTTACACCTGAAGCACATGAATTAAACAAACCAAAGAAATCCCAAGACCCAATTGAAATTTATGGAGCCATCAGTATAATTATCCAAGGGAACATTATTACGAGTCTTGCTCAATCACCCCCCAATCTGTTTTCTTGACAGCAGTCAATTGCTTTGATGCTTGCTTTTATCCAGCAAAATTCGAACCCCAAATCACCCCTAGGAAACAGGGACAATTTTGTCATCCCACTCTTATATTTTCGTCGTATGGAGGTCTTACGAACTGATAAAATCGCGAAAATGCCGTGGAACCCAGCAGAAAGACTATTTTGTTATCCTCTTGGAAGGGCAACTATGACATGTTCTCACTCCCCGGGGGCACCTTTCCACCTGTTTCTAAGCCCCCACTCTCCCACACTCCATTCTCGTTCTTGTTTCTCGCTTTTCTTCAATTCTCTTACAGAAAAGGACAATCAAGATTTGTTATTTACTCTCTTATGCACACCTTTCCTGTTTCTTAATTGTTCTGCAAAATTAAAAATCCCATCTTTTTCGCGCACTAATTCGCCATTGCTCTAACTCAATGTTGTTTAATCACCTTGTACTGAATACTAGGCTCCCTGATTTCCAAAGTGCTGTCTTGCAATTTTGTTCTTCTTGATCTTTTGAGGGATTTTTTATTATATGAAATGGAGAATCGGAATAGTTTTGGAGACTTGAACTCCAATGTGGGTGTTTCTAAACCCATGGCGTTTCTAATAGATTTAAACGAAACGCCCATAGTATCACCTCGTGAGAGAGACGGCACCGTCTCGATATGTTCAGTCTGCGGCAGAGAGGTCGCGGCTGGAAAAACTGGGGTAACGAAAGACGAGCAGTGGGATTGGAAGTGCTTCCGCTGTTTGCTTCAGAATGGCGGAGCCAGCAGCAGCGGAGGAGCTGGTGCTGGATTGGATATAAATGCCTCGCCACCGAGAGAGACAGAGGGGGATCACCCGGCTCACCGCTTGGGTGGCGGGAGGTGTTAATTAATTCTTTTACTTTACTCATCTGTCTTTTCATCTATATAATGTGTGTTTTTGTCTGAAATTGATTCATAAGGTTTAGTCTTTTTCTATTTCGGAATGGATTCTTTATATTCGTTCCTGAATTGATGGAGTTTTTGGGTGTTAATGTTAATTTTTTCCATACAGGAAGATTGCTTTTTGATACTGCTTTAGAAATCCTGTCTAGAGGATAAAGAGACACCCTTTTATTGTTTCTCTTTATTCTCAGGATTCTAACTGCATGCTTGTTTACATTTTTTTTGTATTTTTCAAATTTTCTTCATGAATGATGTGTGCTTTTATATAAAATTTTCAATGTGAGGAATGTATACTTAACTTATCTATACCTCCTGCGTCAGGTCCCTGCTCCTTTTTTCTCGCTTTACTGAAATTTGACTTGGGACAAGACCGGAAAACCAAGAAATACCTTAAACTCCACAGGCCTCTTGGCCTGGTGGCATCCATTCCATTGTCCCAATATGTGACTATTCTCAAGTCGAGATCTGGATAACCCTCCCCAAATATATAAAAGTACCTTTAATGGAAAAGGATGAGCATGACAATCTGCTGTCTTTGGGTATCCCTTCTGAGCAACAGGAAATGGATAGAGATAACCCATGAAGGCATGGGTAAGAAATCAATGAAAACCGAATAAGAAGATGTACCTTTTGATTCGTATATTGGATACCTTATGCCTGTGACGGAAAACTTCTGAATCTCTTTGGTTAATAACCTAGAATTCTAAGAGAACAAATAACAAGGAAATTAAGGACGTGCTTGTGAATACTCTCTGGGCCTCCTTAGCAGTTTTCAGTTTTTCTTCAAATGGTGTTGTCAGATTTCTTATGACAGAGAAGAGTAGAGGCCATCTTCCTCACCATTGGAAGAGAAGGTAGGGGGAGAGATTTCTGTTGACCTCCTGACAATTGGTTTCCTGTAGCCCTCCCCTCTCTCCCTTTTTCTAGAAAAGGTAAGGGAAAAGAGAGGGTGGCGGCGGCTAATTCGCCGATTGACTTGCTTTATTCCTCGCGTTCCGTTTTATAGTCAGGGTTTTTCTGAGCTGGCATTCCAAGTTGGGCTATTACATGATGTATTGGATGAACAAATTTGGTTACTGGACGAACATAATTTGGTTATAATGGCCCTAATGAGTAACCATTTGGGTCGACGAGATGAAATTTGTGATAGGTTCGTAGAAATTTGAATTAGGTTTTTGCTACTTGACTTCAGCAGCAAAATTTCCATGTATTTAACTTTTATAATCTTGCTAACCGATCAGTGTTGGTTGAAGTTAATGATTGATATTCACTCTGTCTTGATTCGATTTTTTGTAAATGAAATCGAGAATATTATTTGAAGATAATACAACTTGCATAATTTACAATTGTGGAACAATAGTGTTCTTCTTGGAGTAATTGAGGATCTCAAATTACAAATAGGGATACATACTATTTGTCAGCACATGTCAGCTCTTCAAAATCACAACACACGCAACCTAGTAGTTTCTTTTTTTATGTTTAACCAATGAAGCAGTAACTTCCTTTTTCTGATTTGTTATTGTCTTAAAATTAACTGATTTCTGTATCTAAAATAAGTTCACATTAAACTTGACAAAAGGGTATAGCATTTTGGCCTCGATACTTTTCCCAAGTGCCGAGCTGCAATCAATAACTATCTGAGTTGCTTCTTTTTTAAAATTTCACATGTTTAGAGATTCATGTAACTGTTCCTCTGGGTGCTTGGCTATGTGTTTGAATATGTAAACATAAATGGGACACCGTTTTGATTGAAGAACATTGTCCTAGTGTTGTCAATGGATGTGTGTGTTGCATGCTGTGATTTCATGATCTTCTCCAAGCAATACCCAACCCTTGTGCTTTGTATTGTCTCTTTTTCTTGGCTTTTTTATATTATATGATGTTATGATAAGTGTCACTGTATTGTTCTTCTTTCTTGTATTCGATGAACCTGTGTGCTGCTACAAACTCTTCTAATATTAGACATGAAGATATGCTGCAGCAAATATTGTTCTTATGCAACCTTTGGTACAATTTGCAGGGAATTCAGAGTTGGTGGGGTTGCCCTGGCGTGCCATTCTGCATTGAGATGTCCTCAGATTCCAAATATGCTGTACCTGCAAACTCTTAGACGTTACATCGTTGAAAGAAAAGGTGTTCTAGGAGAAGGTTGGCACGTGGAATTTGATTTCTGCAATAGAAGATTTAGAACCTCTGCTGTTTATGTGGCGCCTGATGGAAGGAGGTTCAAGTCAATGGAGGATGTTGCTAGCCATTTAGGAATTCCATTGAGTTTTCACAATGCAGGACAGAAGGAATTCTCAGCCTTTGCCTCTTCCCAAGACTGCAGACAGCCAGAACTCCACATACAGAAACTTTTATATTCTGGAAATGGTAGCCACGTGAGTATTACCAATTTGAGTTTGTTTGGATTAAGTTGATGGATATATATTTTCCAATTACCTTACTCTTAAAAGTAAGATATATCTTCCAATTACCTCTCTTAAAGTGTTGGATGTGAATTCGTGAATTCTCACTTTTTCATCTCAAGGAGTATTGGGAAAATCTAGTGACAAGAGCACGTTGAAATATGCATATTTGATAGTCATTATAGTATCAACACTATTTCAAAGCTGACTTCAGAAGCCATAGAAATCTACAGTACTTTTCCTCAAACTTTCTGCACGTGATATGAGTTTTTCTGAATTGTCATCGTTAATTTCCAGGATGGCTTCCCAATTCAGTTTCAGGACTTCTGTCTTTTATCAGCTGGCAACATTGATCCTCGACCAGCATACCATAATACCGACAATATTTGGCCAGTTGGTTACAGGTGTAGCTGGCATGATAAAATTACAGGGTCTCTTTTTGTATGTGGTGTTTCAGATGGTGGTGAATGTGGTCCTATTTTCAAGGTTCACAGATTCCCATGTAACACACAGTTTATTCCAGTGGGTTCAGCTGTCCTCTCACGGGCTAATTCAGTTCCAAGCAAAGGGGATGACAAAATGGGTTTAGATGAATTAACCACGTCACCCCTGCTTGATGATGATGATCTCTCTATAATAACTTTAATAAATGAACACAGTCCATGTCTCGATATTTGCGATTCTACATCAAAGAAAGATAATGTGGTTTACTTCCCCGAGCAGGATAATTCTTCAAGTTCAAATGTGGAATTTGCGCCTCAGCAGGACGGAAGTTCAAAGGGTGAAGTAGCGCAATGTAGTGTTATTGGGGAATTTCAATTGGAGGCCAGATCATCATCATCTGTGTGGGAAAGGGTCTCTGAGGCTTTTGTGAATGCTTTCCGTGAGATGTTCAAACAAACTGGCGCTGTTAGGTTTTTCTGTGGGCACGACACATATGAAATGAATAATGAGAATTTGGATAGTACAGATTCTTTATCTAGATATTCCTACTGGGGTGGTCCTATGAATGTCCCTCGGATGATTCAGAATGAGAGAGATTTTAACATGGCTTGTGAACTTCTTCTGCAGTGGTTAAAACAGGACAGATTTGGATTTAATGTAGATTTTGTTCAAGAAATTATAGAACAGCTGCCAGGAGTTAGCACATGTTCAGAATATAAAAATTTGAAAGATCGAAAGCAGAATTCAAGCCTCCAATCAGTTGGAAGTGGGTTTCTCCAGGTTGAACAGAACACCAACAGTGTATTTCGAACTTCTAAAAGATGGCGATTGCAATCAGGTGGCATGGAGAAATTTTTAACGCGGGATCCCTGTCCTCCCGGCAATCCACTTAGCACAAGTCTCCCTTCTTACTTGATTGGTGATGCTTTGCAGGTATGGTAAATTATTTGTGTCGAATTAAATTTATCGGTCTACATGCTCATTAGTTTCTCCATCTCCCTCAGGCCTGGGAGCTTGCATGGCGTTTCGTGGAGGTCTTGGGGATTGGACAACCATTTTCTTTTCAGGATCTTGAATCTGAACTTTTAAGCCCTTCGATAGACTGCTGTGCCTTGAACATTGGACATGAAACTGTGGATATTGATGATGATATTCCCTTAAGAAAAAGCATGAAGGTCTCTCAAGCTAGACTTGGTAGATATACTGGTTTTCTTTTGGTTAATATCTATGGCTTACTGCTGAGAATACTTGTGAGCGAGCTGCTGTCAAAAGTGGTGGCCTATGCATGCCCTAATTCTGATTCAGGAGAACCTAAACCAAGACGGGGCAGGAAGAAAGACTTGGATTGTTCAGCTGCTTTAAAGAAAACACAGTTTGATGTGCTGCCTGTTAATGAACTTACATGGCCTGAAATTGCTCGTAGATATATTCTATCTGTATTTGTCATGGAGGGTAATCTTGATTCATCTGAGATTGCTAGCCGGGAGAGCTGGAAAGTTTTCCACTGTTTACGTGGTGATGGTGGTGTTCTTTGTGGCTCCCTTTCTGGCATAGCTGCTCTAGAAGGGGACGCAGTGGTAGGGCTTACACTGAATAATGTTGATTAAATATATAATTTAATTTTAACCCACTTTTTTGTGTCTGATTTCTCGCAAGCATTTGAGAATTTGTTACAATCTTACTCGAAATGATGTTTCAAATACTAATGTCTGTATGAGAATTGTCTGTGGAAACTAAGCATCTGGTTAATATTTCTTGCTAAAGAATATTGAGAATTAACCCCCAAAACCAGTAATATGAGAAAGCAAATGACAGAAATAGAACTAGATTGTAATCGTTTTTCCTTTTCTTTTTGCAGGTTCTGGCCGATTCCATTAAGGAAATATTTGGTCCACTGAAGTGTAAAATTGAGATTGTTGGGGGATTTGAGAACGAGTCTGAAGATGATGGGACTCAAACAATTGAGGCTGAAGATGGTGCTGCACCTGAGTGGGCACAAGTGCTTGAACCTGTGAGAAAGCTACCCACAAATGTTGGGGCTCGGATCAGACGGTGTGTTAATGAGGCTTTACTGAAGGACCCACCTGAATGGGCTAAGAAGATGTTAGAGCATTCGATCAGTAAGGAAGTTTACAAGGGTAATGCATCTGGGCCAACAAAGGTAATGTTTTCTCTGTTGCTGATATTTCATTTTTTATAAAATTCTTTTTTTACAAGTCTAGCTTTTACCATTGGTTTCAAATTTATCTAATGCAGAGGGCAGTCATCTCAGTACTGGACAAAGTAAGCAGTGATGTTCCCCAGCAACAGAAAACCGAGAAGAAAGAAAAGGTGAAAAGTAAGGTGTATCTCACTGATCTGGTCAATAAACAATGTCGTATGACACTCCGGCATGCTGTTGCTACCGATGAAGATAGAGTTTTCTGCAATCTACTGGGAAGGGCTACTTTGAATCCTAATGACCCTGATGATGAAGGACTTCTTGGTTATCCTGCAATGGTATCTCGCCCCCTAGATTTTAGGACTATCGATCTAAGATTGGCTACTGGGGCTTATGACGGATCACATGAAGCATTCATTGATGATGTCCGGGAGGTATGCATAATTCATTTACTGGATTAATTCTTCCATGTGTCATCTCACTGATGTTTTACTTTTGCATTGCTTCATGTACCAAGTTTCTAACGCTTATTTCATACTTTGTCAGTTACTACATTGTGTGTATCTTTATTTTTACTGTCCCAATTGATTTTGAAGCCTACTAATCACCAGATTTTTAAACTTGTTTATGTGATGGTGCATCGTTATTACCACATGTAAATGCCTTCATTCCTTTTTCTCCATGCTTATATAATTCTTTTTCTGAATTTGTAATTGCCTGACCTAGTTCTTGAAATCATGTGATTTCTGAGTCACCCTTCTGTATGCCCTTTTCTTTTGTAGGTTTGGCGTAACATACGTACAGCATATGGTGATCGATCTGATTTGATTAAATTGGCTGAAAATTTGTCACAAAAATTTGAAGAGTTGTATGAGAAAGAGGTTAGCTATTTTTCCGCAGTTTCTTTTCTTTCTTTTTTTTTTACCGAGTCAACTTCAAAGAATCCTTGTGGAGAAATAAGTTCTCTGATAAAATTACTGGTAATGGTACATGGTTGAGCTTCTGGTATGTCCTTCAAAAATTCAAATTGCCAATCTATCTTTGGTTCATTGATACATGATTCCATCAAATCAAATTCATGCCGATGTTTAATTTGCAAAAATAATAGTGGAGCTTTTCCCTTGTCTCCTCTTCAAAATTGGAACAAATTGTTTGGAAGTTTTCTTTGGGCCTCTCTGGGTCCTGCACAATTTTTCGTGGCCTTTCTAGACGGAATTTAAGCATTGAATTAGAGGAGGTCATTCTTGCAATACAACTTATTAAAATCTTTAGATCATTTTATATGAATTTGTCTCTACTTTGTTACAGGAGTTAGTTAACTGTGTTGTTGCCTGAATTGACCGGCTTTGCCATAAAATGTTGAGGCTGCACCCATCTATAGAATTATTAAGCGAGTGCTTCTCTGCCGGAGCTTATCATCCCTTCTTTTTGTACTTCCAGGTGCTAGCCCTTGTTGATAAAATTGCTGAGTTTCAAGATTTGAATGGTAAAAGTGCTGATGTAGTGAATGAGAGAGAAGATTTACTTGCCAATGTCATGAAGAGCTCGCTTCCTCGAGCTCCATGGGAAGAGGGTATCTGCAAAGTCTGTGGCATGGACAAAGATGATGATAATGTTCTCTTATGCGATAGATGTGATTCTGAGTACCATAGATATTGCTTGAATCCTCCCCTTCTGAGAATTCCAAAAGGAAATTGGTACTGCCCATCCTGTGTTTCTGGTCATTCCCACCATGCAACCTATGGATCAGTCGCAAAGCAACCTAGAAAAAATGGAGCCAAGGGAGAATTCAAGCGCAAGTTTTCGGATTCACTAGCTCGCTTAGCACACCTGATGGAGATAAAAGAGTATTGGGAGTTTACACTTGAAGAGGTTTGTCCTTGATACATCTTGTATTTACGCACATCATATGTTCAATTTTACTGATTTAACAAATTTTGTGCATTTTTTTGTTGTTACAGAGGATATTCTTCACAAAATTCTTGTTTGATGAGGCTCTAAATTCTGCTATAGTTCGCAACCACATGGACCAATGTGCCTTTCGACCGGCTGACTTGCAGAATAGACTGCGCTCTCTCGCTGAAGAACTGCAGATTCAAAAATTTAAGGAAGAAACTTTGGTCTTGAACATAGCTAAAACAAATTCTACTGTGAGCAATATTCTCGGGGATCTGAAATCAGATGCATCGTCCTCCCTTGTTAATGTTGAAAATAATTCAAGGAGTAAAACATCTGATGCAATGAAACAACCACAATATCCGCAGCTTGTTCATAAAGATTCGCATGGTTCCATTGTATCTAGTACTCAGGTGATTCCTGGCCACAATTTGTCGGGCTCCACTAGCGACCTTGTAACTGAGCACGAGTCTCGTGAGTTGCAAGACAATGTCCTTAAGTTGGTTAACATAAGAAATACTATTTCTAACCTTCTGGAGTCGATTGCTTCTGTAGAATCCGAGATTCTTAAGGCATCCCTTCGAAAGGACTTCTTGGGACGAGATTCCAATGGCAGAGCTTACTGGGTCTTTTATTGGCCCCGTGCTCGCCCATGGATTATAGCTAATGGAACCTTGTCATTCAAGAAGAGTTCTTTTGAAGAGTTCATGGGTATCCCTGATTCTGATAAGTGGATGTTGTATGAATTTGATAGTGATATTGAAAGACTAATTGAGTGGCTGAATGAAAATAATACGTGTGAGAAAGAGCTGAAAGAGTCAATTTTGCAGTTGAAAAGTAACAAACTGAAAGACTCAGAATATGCTGAAAAACACATATTGTGCAGAGGAGAATCAAGCCAATTGATTTCCGGGGTTAAAAGAAAGGCACAATCTTCCAATTTTCTGGCTACAAAGGCCATGGGCGTGTTGGAGAAAAGGTTTGGTTCATGCTCAGTCCAAAATCCGGCTTCCGGAGCGAGTCAGAATGGCCAACTTTATAGATGTGAGTGCCTAGAAATGGTGTGGGTAACGAAAGACCATTGCCCCTCTTGCCACCAGAGCTTTCCAACTAGTGATGACCTAAGGAAACATGCTGTGGAAAATTGTAACACAGCAGCATCTGTGACTAGGGCAAGCCAAACCGTTGAAGATATTTCTAAGCACAAAAAGCTGAAAAAGGCAACTTTACCGGAGACATTGCATGTTACTGCTGGCATTCATCAAGTGTCAACAAGTGAGAAACAAAATTGCGGGTCTAGTTCTATTGAATGCCCTCAAGAACCAGATTTTCCATTTAAGATCGAGGAGATAATGGCCAGGTTCAACTCTCCAAACTCACTCAAGGATTCAGTGACAGAAATCGGTCTTATTGGTAGTGGCGGTGTACCATCCTTTATACCGAATAACTGCACTAATCTCAGTGATCCTGCCTTGAGGTTGGCCTCCACGAGAATAAACATGGCCAGTTTAGCCGAAATTCCTTCAGATTTGAGAAGTTGGCCACCGTATTCTAATAATGAAGACAGTGCTATGGAAGAGGGCTCTGGTGCCGATAGAGTGAAATATAAATTGACGAGGGATGGGGTTCAAATTTCTACCATGAAAGATAGCAGCTCAGAACTTGGGGTAACGAAAAAAATATAGTTCATGAATCTTCATTCCGACCATTAGTAGGCAGAGCTTCTGAAATTCATAGGTTTCTCAAGGCTATTATGCTGGATATTGATGCTGCTCTACCTGAAGATGCTTTGAGAAATTCGAGGACAAATCAAGAGAAAAGACGAGCATGGCGTGAATTTGTTAAATCTGCGAAAACAATTTATGAGGTTAGCCCGCATTTCTAATTTTCAGAATGCTCATCTATATTCATCTTATAGATGAGCGCCTTGTATAGCTAGTTAGGGTACCGTTTGGTTTGGTGGATAGATAAAATGTGATGAGAAGAGATGTAAAAATAGTGTTTGAGTTAGATGTGAAATAATATATGATAAAAAGTAATATAATTGATTTTGAATGATTAAATTTTTTATAAAGTTATAAATTATTTTTAACATTTTAAATAATTAATAAATATAAATAAAAAAACTGATATGAGAGATGATATTAATGAGTGTTATAAAGATTAACGATTTGATTGATCCGTGAGTTATAATTGAGACGGACTTGGCATGAGATGAATTATAGTACTTCAATTTAATTGAGAAGAATGGTACCTAGAAATACAACTTGGGGTTTGCTTAAGTTACTGAAACTTGCAGCCGAGCTTGTAAGTTTTTTCAATTCTGCAAGCAATGTTCCCAAAATCTGTATGATTTGATATATTCTCAAAGATATCTCATTTGGATCCCTTGTTCATTTCAGATGGTTCAAGCTCTAATCGTACTTGAGGATGCAATCAAAAGTGAGTACTTGCATGGTGATTGGTGGTATTGGTCATCCCCATCAACTGCAGCCAAAATCACCACTCTTTCTGCATTATCTTTGCGTATCTACTCACTGGACTCCGCCATCTCTTATGAAAAACCTTTTTCTAACTGCACAAGAGAAACCATCATGCCAAAAGCTGCCTTGGATGAGGATGCTCCTCAAAAGACAACGAATCTCGGTGACCAAAGCAGCCCACCACAGCAGAAGATTGCCGAGCCTGAACCTACTGAGGTTCCAAGAACAAGGAGCCGATCTAGCAAACGGAGAAAGAATGATGGATGAGATTGTATAACATAGTTTACAATTTTGGTTGTGATGGGGGGTGTTGGGGAAGATTTCGGTGCGAGAAGGCTGGAGTCTGTTAGAATTTCACCTCCCTTTTGTATTATTTATTCATATAGGTGTATATGCATCATGGTAGTTACCGGGCTGGAACCACAGCCTTTGAATTTTTTACTGATTTTACATATACACGGGCTAGGAGACTGATGTTATATAGATGGAGAAATCTTAAGAGAAGTTAGCAGTTCATAGTTGTATATATTGGTTACTCATTTACTTCCAACATTCTTCCAGCAATGAAATGGCTTGGAGAACTTGCATTATTTTTCGAATTATAGAAGAAATCTATGGATAAAAAACTATTACAAAATATTCTGTTAATCTTTTGATGTCACACAGTATCTCATCCAACATAATGAAGAGGGGAATATATTGAATTCATGTAGATGTATTATAAAGTTGTCACTTTTACGAGCCAATTAGAAAAGTTCCCACGAGTAGCCAAGCTAGCTTTTGTTCTTTCATGAAATTTCTCAAGGAACTGAAACCATCTGAATTTTGCTAGAATTACGTTGCTGTAGTTATATTCTGTGAGTTAAATATAGCATAGTTCCGAAAAATATAGCACAGTTCAGATAATATAGCACAGTTCAGAAACGATTTGTGTATAGAGAATACATCAGTACAAAATAACCACACAACGTAAACAAATCAATTGAATAAACTACTTGAGTTAATCAGACCGTCAAGGGTTCTTCATCTTGATCCTCAGCTTTCTGGCAACCTGTGCGGCTCTAGGATGCACAGGCCTCTTACTTGGATCACTCTGCTCCATTTCGACCCAATTTATCACCTTCAATATTAGTGATTGTGGGACTTTCCTATCATGCATTTCTGCCCCTCCTCCTTTCGATCTTTTCATTCCTTTTTCCAGTGCATCCTCTAAAAACTCCATGAACCATTTCCCTGCTTCAGTTTCAACCTGCCTCCCCAGATTGATAGTGTTGGATAAACTACAAGATAAAGCAGGTTTTTTGTTTTCGTCGCACTCGTTTGCAGATTCCATGCCTGTAAAGGCTCCCCCCTTTCTTTCCAAGTTCACTTTTTGGTTGATTGTGGATGATCTCAAATGCTTTCCCAAAATAGTCTTTTGCTCCATTCTTTCGGGAAAAGACGCAATGGATTTGTAAAGGGCAGTTCTTCTTTTCGATGCATTTGATTCTGGATTCTGTTGGTTCATTGAATTAGGCACTATTTCATGTAAAACAGCTGCGTCTCCTTCTTCTTCATCTTCCCTGGGTTCTGCGTGAGATTTTTTAGTCATTTCTATAGCAGCAGTTGCTGCTTGAATGGACACAATTTCAGCAACCACTTGAATAATTTTGTTGTGGAAATCAAGAAATTGGTAAAAGCAGCTTGCTGGGGCATCTGGTTTAGCTGATCTGGTCAAATTTGAAAACATCCTACCAGCCACAAAGATTCATGCATCAGCTGAGCCTTTACATAACAAAACAGGATAAAAAATTAAAAGAAAGCATGGGAGGAACCAGTGGAAATGAGTAAAAGATTTTCTTGAAACACAAATCGAACTGGATCCCCGCCAATAAGTGAAAGAAATTTCTTTACTTGAGAGATCGAACAAGATTCTCAGTGGCCGAGGCATCTCTAAGTGCTTGAAGTGCAATCTTCTGTGCTGTTTCTCGCTGTTGAACTGCTTCCTATATGCAATTTCCACAAGAAGTCGGCCGTAAGACATCAACAAATGCAATTTTTTCACTAAATTATACCAACCCAATATAATTTACCTTTCCAAGAATGCTAAGCTTTCCTGGTAAGTTCAAATGGAGACAAGTGTCATCTGTGAAGTTTGAATCACTAGACTTAAATGGTGAATGTGAAATGATCTTTGATTTGATGTTACTCTCAGAACTTCCACCATTGGAGGGAGATACAGTTGGAACCGCATTCCTCAGTCTTGGAGGTGGAGTTGAGCTCTTTTTTTCCTAAAACACAAAACAATTGCCCATTAAAGCAGAAACTGGAAGTTTTAAAGACTCGAATTGTATCACACAAAACCGAACTTACAGATATGTTTAAAGGGCTTATGGATATCTTTTGGTCTCTGTCACATACACTCTTGCTCCTGGGAAACTTAGACACGGTGCTGAAGGCGAAACTTTTCCGAATTATGGGTGTTTCAGCCTTCACCTCTGCCATTTTGGACAAGAGAGCGCCCCCAACTGAAGATCTAACCGCACTTCCATCCCTCATTGTTTTCCCTCTCACCATTGGTGACATCGGAAAATTGTCAGCAAATTTCACTGCACTGTGAGGCTGAGGCCTCTCTTTCATCGGTGTACATTGATCGAAATCCAAAGGAACCGGCTTCAAACTTCTTGGTGATTCAAGATCTACACTCCCATTAGGCCCTTTCCCCCAAGAACCCCTCCTTTGACATGATGAATTTTTCCCATTGGTTTTTTGTTCTGCTTTCTCCCCCTTTTGCCTCAACCCCATTAATGGCTCTGGTGTACCCACCAAAGGGTGCCTTCCCGGGATCGGTTTAACACCTTTAACCACCGGCACGGGCGAACCCGGCTCTAACTTATCCACATAAATGAACTGCCCCAGTTGCACTTTGTTGCTCAGAACAAGATCATCCTGATCAAAAGGCAGGCTAGCGTAAATGGAATGTGAAGAATCGGATACCTTGATGTAGAAACCATGTCTTGGAAGAAGAATTTTTTCATCTAAATCCGCCGGCACAATATCCGTCACCTGCAAAAGGGAGCTCCTGTGCTCACTTGTGGGCTTAACCCCTGTATTCAACCCATTCAACAGCTTCAACAGAATTCCGGGAGCCAAAGCCGCCATTAATAATCAATCTAAAAAACTGGGTTGTTAAACAAAGCAATCAACGAAGCCCCTTTTCTACTCCAGACCCAGCAATTATCTTTCGATTTGACGAAAAAACAAATCTTAGAATGAAACAAAACTAAGTAATATTTTGACAGTAAATCCAACAAAGATAGTGAATCTTGCCCAGGATTTCACAATTCCCTGGGCCTTCTGAACGAGTTAATTCGAGTGTACAATAAATCTGGACAAGAATTGGTATGGAGAGAGGCTCAACGGTCAGAAGCTCCATCGTTTTAAAGTTTCGTGATTTTGGAACGTTGCTTATAATCCAACGGTCATGTAGGTGACGTCATATAAAGTTTTGAATTCGACGCTTTTAGCTCATTTTATTATTTTGTGCAACCAAAGGCCAACGCGCTTTTCACAATGGAGATAAAAACGTAGATAAAAAAGAATATTTTTTTAGAGTATAAAGTAAGCTTAATTATATACCTCATTATGAAAATAAAATACCCCAGTAAAAGATTTTATAAAGATCCATTTAGATACCAATTTAC
Organism: Dorcoceras hygrometricum; assembly: GCA_001598015.1. Taxonomy (NCBI): domain Eukaryota; kingdom Viridiplantae; phylum Streptophyta; class Magnoliopsida; order Lamiales; family Gesneriaceae; genus Dorcoceras; species Dorcoceras hygrometricum. Next base: position 217,394 of record KQ997619.1, on the reverse strand, counting down.
TCCGTACGATGAAGTGATAACGATGAGATTATTAATCGAAAGAATGCTACGCAGGAATAACATTATTAACATTAACATTTCTAATGTATTTTTTTTGTACTTTAGCATATTAATGACTTTTTTGCCCCACCTACTATTATTGTGACCAACGCTAGTATTTTTTAATAATGACAATAGGTTTGCCCCAGTTCTAAACCTAATTGTGTAGATTTTGCAATGCCAAGGTTTCTTTTTGTAACACCATGTAAGAGCTAATAAATTATAGGAATTCACGACATTTGTAAATTAAATTAGTTTAAGATTTTAAATAATGGAAGTATAATCGCAGAAGTTTATGTAACTGTGAAAACGTTAATCTTAATTATATCAAGTTAATTTTTATATAAGAATGAATTTCATAATGATTATTAAAAAAATGAAGACAATTTAATTCAAATTAATGAATTATACTATCAATGTTTCTTTTAACCGGGGAAACTATGCCTTCAATTTGTTATCGAAACTTGTAGTTTGCCTAATCTCTCGAGTCCATTCATTAAGCCCATTATAAGAGAGAGCAGTCCAATTCAATTAGGTATGGGCCTCAATGAAGGTTTATAAACAAGGCCTGAACGCACTCTGGCCCAAACCCAGTAGATATTTCGCCTATCAATTTGTAGTGAAATTTGTAAATGTATACTAAATATTTTGTGAACTTTTAGTGACGAAGATACTGTTACGGACGGATCCTCGTTCCTTTACATCCCTCGCCGAGGCGTTGCAGTACTAGTATCGGAGCCACCGAATCTACCGCGTGAAGGGATTCCGTCCTCTCCCGGCGGAGAATGGTAAGATTGTATTCTGGTATGCTATTTTCAGTTGAAGTCAGTTTTGCCCTAATTTTCTTGTTTTATATGATTTGGGGCTTGTGTATTGTTAGTGTGCTAAAACAATCGAATCTCGTGCTCGAAAACTTGGATTTTTTTCAGCGTATAACTCCCAAATCCGCGAATATATCTACTTTGAAATATGTTTCTTCCTTCGAGCCTTTGGATGATGAAAATGCCCTAGAATGTCGTGGACTCTTTTATTTTACTCTGGCTTGTTTCCCAGTCTGGTTTAGTTTATCAGTGGAACTGAGAGTTTGATAAATGACAAATCAGTTCTTGGGTCTAGAAGATGCATGCTTTACATGACCGAATTAAGCACTTTTTGTGGTGTTTTGTTTCCGTTTTTCAACTTGCATAACCAGTTGCTGTACACATTTTCCTATCTGTTTGGATTCTACTGGCTAAAGTGAGAAGGTGGTGCGTGAGTTTTGAACCTTGTAAGTTAACTAGTTGGGTGAAAGATTTCAAAATTTTTGGTGAATATCAAGCTAAAATTAAAATATGAGCTCCCGTTCTTACCCTTCTATTTAACTATTTTTAATCAAATCCTGTAACTAGTGTCTTTGGCAATCTTAATGAAGATGCTTTTAGTGGATACCCGTCAATAGCCTAGGAAATGATAATAAACACCTTTTTAATCTTCGAAAGTTTCTCTATCTATTCCTTGGCGGATTGTGATGTGAAGCTCGGACATAAATTCATGTTATTACAAGCACTTGCTGTTACAACTGAGATGTGCCCCAAACTTTATTCAAAGAGGAGCAAGATTTGTTGGGACTTGTGAAGCCTAGGATATGCTTTCCTGATACTCTATGTTCATGTGTGAATGGTGGAGACATAAATAAGTGCACTCGAGAAATAGAATATCTGTTCAGTTAATTTGTTTCTCCTTCCTACTCGAGCCATTTGAGGTGTAATATGCATGCTTTACTGGATCTTTTTTATGATATCACTGCTGAAATTTGTACTAGTTTAAACATGGTGCCACTGTTTTAAAATTAATGTCTTGCTTGAAGGGTTTCAGGTCAAGTGTTTTTTGCCTCTCAAGCTTGTGTTATCATCAATCTTCATTCAATAATGTAAAACAAAGGAATAAAAGAAAGAAAAAAATAATTTGCTGGTGAGCTTATGGTGTTATATGTTTCAATTTGCAAATATTGGCACTTCCAGAGCACAATTTACTTATTCTTCTGAATATTGATTTTGACAAACTGCTCCAGGGTCATGATACTGTCTCTTTATTTTTGTTCTTTTCCTTTTTTCCTTTTTTCAAAAATTGAGTTTCTTGAAAGGTCCAGATTAACTGCTGTATTTTCTGTTTCGTCAGCTCTTACTCTACTAAAATGTAGTTTGCAGTGCGGATCTTGATGGATGACTGCTAACTGAACATAGCTTGCTGACAAACAAGATATCATCCGGCATTCTTTTAAACCTTTTGGTCTGAAAGAAGTTTCAAATGGCTGATCTTGTGTGTGGTGAGTCCTCATATCGTGGAGCACCTGAAGGACATTCTAGGATTTCCCAGGAAAAACCAGAAGAAAGTGGTGGGCAGTGGTATTTCTCGAGAAAGGAAATTGAAGAAAATTCCCCTTCTAGACGAGATGGAATTGATTTGAAGAAAGAAAATTACCTGCGGAAGTCATATTGCACATTTTTACAGGATTTAGGCATGAGACTTAAAGTGTAAGTTTTTTTCTTTGGAGATTGATAATTCATTAAGTGTAAGTTCTCTTTAGTGGTAGATGTTCTTAAATGAGCTTCATACTGTTCATTTTCTCATCTTTTGTTTTATTTTTAGAAGCATATTAAATTGATACGATAACCGTTTGTAGTATCATCTGAAGTGTTTTTACTTTTTATATCCTGAGATTTATATTGATGGAATGTATATATGCATGGTGAATACTATTTTTATATGCCTGCATATGTTTTTTTACACTGTATGGAGTACTGTATGCATAATTTTTACTTTTTAATAGATGGGTAAGAGTTCTTTGTTCTGTCTCTTTACCTGTCATGAGGATAAAGGGAGGAGGAATATGTAAGTTTTAAAATTCCTTTTGTGTCTACATAGCACATGCTCTCTGAAATTGATCATGTTAGTTTGTCCTATGCTTTGGAAGGTGCTGTCATGACATTGCATAAACTTGGTCGGAGTGAAGACTTGAGTGTGTTGTAGCTTTTGAGCTTAGAAAGGAAAAAGGAAATACCCCATCCCAAATTTATTATTTCTATTTAGAGGTAGGGTGGATTTGTATCTTAGATGTAGCGTTTCCACCTCCGCTGTGGCTGGCAACCCTTCTCGACCACCACCATTAGTGTTTTTGTTTCTTAACACTCTATATTACCATCAATTTTGGGAAATATTACCAATTGTTCAGCTTGCTCTTATTATATCGAAGATATATGCTCAAACTACTTGCATCAGCCAGCTTGTCATCCTTTTTCGACTCAAACTACACCCGAGTCCTGTTGAACTGTAACAACCCTCAGATCTAATGGATCTTAAATCTCACAAGGAAGGGGGTTGACTTGTATCTGCAGTCTGTTTTGGGGGTACTTTTTTGAATGCTTGTTGATTTTCTAGTCCATTACCTTACAATGTTTCATCTAGGCATACCAGCCTTGACTGGCAGATGCCTCCAGTTGATGATCATTAGAATGTGTTGGCATGCTGATTTAGTTACATCCCTGATTTTGGTTGCTAACTGCACTTTAGTTTTTCCATTGAAGCCTATGATTATAAAATGCTATGAAATTATTTTTAGCTCAATGCTGGATGTGTTTATGATTGCAGGCCTCAGGTTACAATTGCTACGGCAATTATATTTTGTCATCGCTTCTTCCTTCGTCAGTCCCATGTGAAGAATGATAGAAGGGTGAGTTAGTTTATACTCCCTTTGCCCTTCATTTCGCTGGAGTTAAGCACTTCTATGATAAGTTTCTTTGGTTGAGAATTACTCCGCTGAATGTTTACGATATTCACATCTCATAAACTTATTTTGGAAATGATATTCTTCTTTCTTCTTCAGAATCTTTCTAGAAAAAATTGCTTTGTTTATCATCGAAGTAATGGATTCTTGAATCAACTTCTATGTTGGGTTTATCTTCAATCATGATGAAGGTTGTGGTGTTTTTAAGGGCTTCTCATGATGGCAGCTTATAATAGGATTTGGAATTTTTAACAACTGCTTATATTTACGTGCTTTCTATAGTTTGTATAGAATATGGCATTTGTATCTTTTGGAGTTTTGCCACCATGAAATTCGTCTCCAAATTTTTATGGCTGATTCAATTCCCTTTCACCGATAAGAAATTCTAGTTGATTGCGTCAAGCTTATTAACCTCCTCAAGTTAGATGACATTGTATCTTCTCCGTCAGTTGCCTGTTATGATTTTGTCTTTCAGGAAATGTGATGCGAGTACGAGTGCGTAACAGACTATTCTAGTTTCAAAGTGAAACCGTGATCTTATGATGGATTGATGGATTTATGCCTAATTCTTTGAGATTATTTGGTGTGGTGACAGTTTATGGGGGTGTTGTCATGACTGGATGATTCTGGCTGTGTGTGCCTGTTTCTTCTGTTTCATTCCTATGAAAGCAGATCTTAGATCATTATATTCATAGTTGTAAAAAGGGAGCGCCTTGTGCCTTTTGCAAGGCGCAAGGCTCAAGGCTCACTTGAGGGGACAAAAAGTTTCCTCTGTGAAATTGTCTATCAGCCAATTTTTTTTCACCTAAAATAATCCAAGGCCCTCCTTTTATTTGAAGCCAAATAAGGTTAAGCCCACAACCAATTAATTATAAAAAACACTCATCTATGTATTGGCAGACTTTTTGTTCCATCTGAACTCCAAGCGCAGCGGACTTACCTTTCTCCTAATTTCAAACTGCGCAGCCTCATTCTTTCTTCTTTTTGCAGTTTCAATTACAATTCCACTATTACTCCTTTACTCACTGCCTTCCTTTTAGGTTTTTTTTACCTTTTTATTTGCCATTATTCTTTTGTTCCAAGTGACACTTAAATATATCATTAGCCAATCTTCCCCTTTCTTCGCTGCATTTTAATTCCATCCTCTTATTTAATTCCAATACCACTCTGACTTTTCAAAATTGCTTATGCTTAGGAGCCTCAGGCTCCAGGTCACTCATAGGCGTTGTGCCCTAAATAATTAATTTTTAAAGATACGCACTGTAAAATATTTCCGGTGGAGATTAACTTATTCAGTTGAATCGTCTCTGCACTCTCACTTTCTTAGACAACTTTATTGGAAAGGTGATTAAAAAATTAGGTTTCTTATTTCCTTGTTCTTTGCAGACCATTGCCACAGTATGTATGTTTCTGGCGGGAAAGGTTGAAGAAACTCCTCGTCCACTAAAAGATGTAATTCTTGTGTCATACGAGATCATTCATAAGAAGGATGCTGCAGCCATGCAAAGGATCAAACAGAAGGTGACGATACATTTTTCCTGTAGCTACTCTGTAGTTGAATTCAACTGGTTTAGCCTGATTGTTTGTTTGCATCTGCTCTTGGCTCATCATTTTTCAGAAGAAGCTTATGTATAGAAAAGGTTTCCGCAAGTGTGAAATCTGCATTCTTTGGTTTCCAAATTTGCATGATGAGATGTTTGTGTGTCTTTTATATGACAGTTAATTATGTTTAATCATTTGTACAGGAGGTATATGAGCAACAAAAGGAACTTATTTTACAGGGGGAAAGGGTTGTTCTGGCTACTCTTGGTTTTGATCTTAATTTACAACATCCATATAAACCCCTTGTTGAGGCAATTAAGAAATTTCAGGTTGCTCAAAATGCCCTAGCTCAAGTTGCATGGAATTTTGTCAACGATGGGTATGCTATATTTTTTAGATTGGTCATATTATCGATGGGAATTCTTCCTGCATTTGACCTGAGAAAACGGAACGCAGGCTCCGGACATCTCTATGTTTGCAATTTAAGCCCCACCATATTGCTGCTGGTGCTATTTTCCTTGCTGCCAAGTTCCTCAAAGTAAAGCTCCCATCTGATGGAGAGAAGGTTTGGTGGCAAGAGTTTGATGTCACCCCCCGCAATTGGAGGGTTGGTGCCTTCCCTTTGGTAGCTTGCACATCAACATCATGCTATCATGGACTAAGTCTCACCTCTCTAGAACACGACGAATGTTCGAAGAGATGGTGCTTTAGTTGAATTTTATTTTCTTAGCGCATAATTATGATAAAAGGCGAACTAGGGAAGGTTTAGGAAAATGCACTTGATTGCAGTGGGATAGAAGATAAGCCATCAAATTTTGCCCAGTTTTTAAATTATTTCATTTTTACTGGATGTCTTGTTCTTTGCAGAGGTTAGCAATCAAATGTTAGAACTCTATGAACAAAACAGAGTACCACCAGCTCAGGCTAGTGAAGCCGAAGGAAGTGCTGGTGGAGCTCAACGACCTCCATCAAAAGGCCCTCCAAATGAAGAGCATGGTACCAATTCCCATGGTGGTGCTACTACGAAGGCAGTTTCATCAAAGCCAGCACAATCAAGATCAGTTCCGGATCAGCCACCTCCAGATGACAGTGGAATCACTAGAACTCCTGAAATGCAAAATAATGATCATGGACGATCCCAAAAAGGTAGTGTGTCAGATCGGAAAAGAGATTATGAGATCAATGATACCGAGAAGCATGAATTGGAAGCAACACCTCGTGCTTTGAACACAGAGGATGTCCAGAATAAAACAAGGTTTGTGAGTGAAGGACATGGAAAACATGATCAAGAAGGGAATTCTGGTCGGATTGAAACAAGGGATGCAGTAGAACCAAATGAGAAATACCATGGCAGAAAGTTGTCTAATAAGGATGGTGCAGTTGTCCAGTCGCCTCAAGATGCTAGGAAAAAAATCGAAGAGAAGGTCAAAGCAGCCTTGGAGCGGAGGAAGGCCCGTGGAGACATAGCTCATACAACGGACCAAATGGATGAGCTTGAGAGGGAACTGGAGGACATTGAGGTGCCTGGTGAGAGTGAAAAGATTAAGCACGAAAGAAAAAAACAAAGCTGGTCTAAACCTTCAGGTAAACCAGACCATGATAACTCACAGCCTGCCAAATTTCCTTATGAGGCTAGAGATGGGCATTACCAATCTACTAAAGGGCAGTCCTCACAAGGAGGGGAGTTTGATCCTGTAGAGGAGGGGGAAGTCGAATCATTTGACGATGATCGTTCACCTAGGACAGGCATTCGCAAAAGGAAAGCTAATAGCCCTCTGGAAAAACCACATGAAGGAAAACAGCTGACTGATCATGTATCAGGATCCCATAAACAAAATCACCAGGACTATTCTGAGGATAGAAATGGAGTGAGGAGGCTTGATTATTCAGAAAGAGGCAACAAAAGGCACGCACAGGAGAACCATGTTTAAATTCCCTGATTGCTCAGGTATGTGGGGAGCACGTTTGTGTTTTGCATATTGGATTGGAAAATCTGGTATTTTTTGATCCCCATTGGTTTGATAAGATAGATAACCAAAGAAGTTCTGTGACTACTTGATCATGCAAACCGTTTCGCTAACTGAAGAGAGTATCACTTTATATTCAGGTTGATTGTTCGGATCCATTGCTATGCATGGTTTACCATTATTATTGGTTATCATATACGTTGTCATCGAGAGCTTTATGTAATAACGGGAAAAGGGAAGAAGAGGCGTTCTAGTGATTGTTGAACGATGATTACCCAAGTTTATGTCCGTCTTCCATGGAAAAGGAACCAAGAAACAGTACAAAAATATTGAAATTTTGAGTGATATCGAGATGTTGAATCTAAGTTTGATGTCTTATATTCATTTTCTTTCCATGACATTATTCTGGATTTGAAGCCCATGTTCATGTTGTGACATCTTAATTTCAGTGCATAATTTCTAAGTCAATAGTGACTCATGGCAATAGCTTTTGTTCTCCCCAATTGCCGTGTTCAGTAATTTCTGATTCAACTACTACAGGCTACGTATGTTTGAATATGGATGATTGTTCCCGCAACCGTGCAGCGTTGACCGGCAGAAATATGCTCTGTGTGGTTAGCATAGAACGAGAGGCGATCCATTGTAAGAAATGGAACAATTAAAGAGGTCATGAGACTCGATATAATCAACATAGTACCGACACTGGGTGTGGTAACTAAGTATTTCTCTGGGTGATTCATATCATTCCATGACAAAATTGGCGTCTCCTTCAGGTCCATTACAGCCCCATGTATTTGCTGAGCAACAAATATCATTTTTTACGCTAAAAATTTAGCCACCACTTGAGAAATAAAACTGGCAGCAATTCCCTGAATTAGAAATCATCAAAGTATAATTTGTAACACAGTGTTGCAATCGATTTTTTCCCATGTATATAAAGTTGTATAATCAGAGAAGAATCTTGTTTTTCTGTATCGTATATGTGAGTTTAGTTTTAAATGCAATTCTTGATAGCCGGCAGCACAAGTGAATGGACCAAGTTATTTGATTGACGCTTTACATTTGGCGAGAAATGTTATCATGACTATCTTTTCTGTCCGGTTAAGTTCTCTCCAACCGCTCGAGCTTTACATTGTATGCGGTGATAAATTCCTTTACACATCTACATTTGGTGAATTCGTTTTCATCTATTTAACATCTCTTTTTTCTCAATTTTTCTACTGCACTGTCGTATAAAGATGAGAATATAATGACAAGTTTATATAAACGAATCAAGACTATGTCCATTCTCGAACTCAATTCTCCTAAAAATAATATTTTGATTTCGTTTTTTTTTTTACTCGTTGACGGAATTTATGCACGTGGGAATTTCTGGCGCGATGAGGCTGAAAATCGAAGAATCTTTTCGAATTTTTCGACGGAGAACATGATTACTAATCGAAAAATCTAGACAGAGAACCTAAATAGATCCACTGCCACTGATGCTTAATTATGGTTCCTTTAGTCACACAGACATTTGTTATCACAAATTTCGACTCTTTTCAAACTGTACAAAATAGTTTGTTCTAAAGATTTTTTACTGAAAAATTTCTTACACACACACGTACGCACATGCACATATATATACATATATATATATATATATATAATGGATTTCTTTGATTTTTAACTTGAGAATCTGGGACCATTTATTTATGTCTCTGGCTGTATGGACAGGAGTAAAAGCACCTTATTTTAGCTCCAATCAATTTTGAAAAAAATAAATAAAATATTATGACCAGTCACTATTCGATAGATTTGAGTTGGTTGGATGTCGAAATTGGACAATCAAAATCATGCATGCTCTATACGTCTCATGTTTAATGTTATCTGTATTTAATTTCTCTTTTAGTCTTATTTAATTAGTGTCTTAAGATACTCAAAAAATTTTTGGAAGCAGTTAATTCATTTAATAATATAATATAAATTGATAATTAATATAGAAAATAATATTAAAATATAAATAAGAATATAACTGTAGACTATATCTTGGAAGGAGGGTAAACAATTTAGTTTCTTGTTAGACAGATGCAAACACAATATATTTATTCATATTCACGTATTTAAACATACGACTCGTTATTCTTGACAACTATGAAAATAGTGGTACAAATGCCTTACCTTTGTTGTAATGGAGTTCAAAATAATACGAATGGGCCAAGACACCCTTTTTCTGGGATCACAGTTAAAGGGTTAGCTTGGTCGGGTCGGGTCTCAATCAGCTGTAGTCCAAGTCATATCATTCTGAAAGATCCAATGACACACCTCAATCTTACCGGGTCCGGGTCCCAATGCAGCGAAGGCTCCATGATCCGGGCTCCAAGATGAAGTATCCAAGTGACAAATGGCAACACCATGGTTGATTTTAGCCTGGGATTTCGGGTCGAGAATATCCGCCTCATAGACCCGGACTTTTGGAACCGAATGACAATAGTATATCATATACGGGTAAAGAGTTTGATGGCATGATACTGATTTGGTCACTTTCCCACCGTTAATGCCTTTCAATTGTCCAATCATAATATCACCTTTCGATCCTTGGATGCTCTCCGTGGACCGGACCACCACGTTCCGTCCTAACACGGACGTGGAGAAGTCGATCATATCCTCAATCGACGACACGCATCGCTTGACCTCACCGGGGCTCGGCTCCCTCTCGCAATCTTTCAGTGACTCGACCATCATATTCGCAACACTCGAGTCATCACGTGCATGGAAAAGCCTCTTCATTTCCGCCAACTTGGATGTTGAGAAGGGTAATTTCGATACAATCATCCGGGGCAAAAACGACCTTTTAGGCATTTTGTCGTGAATATCCGGCATTGGCATGATTGTGCCACTCTTCAACATCTGCTCCCGGAAGAACTTCCCTGGCTCCACCGGCCACGAGTTTGCCTTTTTACCCCTGGCGGCCAAAGGAGACACCGCAGATGAGCTGGCATTAGTGTAACTACTAAATGAGACACCCTTTTTCTCATAATCTCTGAAACTGGTGTCGTTTCCATAGATCTTGAATCCAATAGTCACTGGATTAGCGGCATTCCTGCCATAGCCAGCAAATGTGGAAGGTCCTTCATTGGTTGTCTGGTCATAATTGAGGAAATCCACCTTTCCAGCATTGGATTTTTCAGCGTAAGATTGGAAATTATCGGATCCTACATTGGCATCAAACCGGTAGTTATCGAAACTCACGACTGGTTCACTACTTTCAGAGCCATAATTCTTGAAATCATTTACAGGCACATTTGCCAAATTACTCCCATACGTAGTGAAAGTATCATTTGGAGCGAGGCTTTTGGCTCCATAATTACTAAAAGTATTCCGGGGGATATTTGATTCATTCCCATATGAAGTGAAAGTATCCTTGGGAGAATTCCCACTTTCGCCGTAGTTTTTGAAAGTCGAGACCATCGCATTAGCTTCGTCCCCGTAGCTCTTGAATCCATTGCCGGAATCGTTTCCCTTTTTGCCGTAGCTTGTGAAACTCTGCTCTCCGGCATTGGCCTGGTTCGCATATTGGATGAACGATTGCTTCCTGGCATTGCCGCCGTCGGAGTAGGATGTAAACCGAGCACCTGGTACATTTACTTGAGTGTTGTAGTTGTTGAAATCCCCTCTGCCGCCAGTGGCGGCGGCGCCGTAGGTGTTGAATCTGTCGTCTATTACACTCGAGTCATTCGCGTAGACGGTGAACTTGTCGTTATGGTCGGTGGATCCGCGGCTGTAGCGGCGGAAGGTGTCCTCCACGACATATTGAGTGAAAGAATCAACTCCGCCGCGGCGGTTGGTGCCGTAGTTTGTGAAGTTGTCGAAGAGGTAGTTGGCGAAGTCCACATCTCGGGAGTGCTTCTCCAGGCTAGGGGCTAGATCGGGGAAGCACAAAAGATCGGCCTTCGCGCAGAATTCTGGAAGCTGAGTTGACAGCGTGTTTTTATCGGCGAGTTTGGAGAAGGCCGCGTAATCGACGGCGGTGAGCGGAGAAGCCTTGTTGAGTAAGAAAGATGGCTTTGGCAAGTCGTTGGATATCTGTTTCTCCCAGTAACGGATGACGTAGGCTTTGGGTGTAAATGGATTTTCTGCGGCGGCGATGACGACGGCCGAAACTGGAGCCTGGAAATGTGGAACAAAAACATTAAAGAATGAGAGTTTAAGGTTGGAGTTGAGCGGCGGAGCTGAGTAGAAGGTGAGGAGGAGCAAGAAGAAGATACGCGGAGCTGCGGCGGATGGCATACCGTGGAGTAATCAAGAATGTTGGTGGATTTGTTAGTGGATTGAAATCGACGTGGCTTCTTTTGGAACTTTGAACAAAGTTTTTGTTTTTTCCTTGGTTATTTTATCATTTATCTATTTTTTTTTTTCAAAATTTTATTTATTATTTTTTTTTTAAAAAAAACGCAGCACAAACA